>JAHZMU010001396.1:0-24256 GCA_027743725.1 Rambutsinella grinnellia
CCAAATTACACAAATGATAGGGGAAAGTTGAGTATGGAATGGGTGGAATTTTTAGAAGTGTGAATGGAATAATTAAAGAAGGTGAATAATTAAATGAAGTTAAAGTTTGGGCAATTATTTGATAAATTATTAAAGAAATTAATATTTGGGGTAGAGTGCGTGGGAGGTATTGAATTGTTTAATAAATGGTTTTAATATTTTTGCAGGAACATCCAGGACTCCGCGGAACACCTCTTGCTATGCTAGCCGCCCAGTGTAACAAGCTATCTTCGAAGTCTCCACCACCATTAGCAGATGCAGCAGTCGGTAAGGGTTTCCATCCTTGGAAAAAGTCTCCTGGAATGGGCCTTGGCCCTCCAACATCTGCAATGAACCATCCAAATGTAACCTCAGCCTCAATTCCCACTTCAGGGTCTGGGATCACAGCGGGCAATGGTAGTTCAGCGTCCCTCCCACATGGCTCTTTACTAGCTGCTCAACGAACTTTAGCCAATTCGGTGGCGGTGACGACCTCCAACCATAATACTTATAACAGGACACCAGTCTCTTCCTCGTGCGCGGCAACGCCTGGCTATGGAGCTGATCTCTATTTCCACGGGTAATTTAATACTTTATGTCTCCATACGTGAGAGTAAACCATTCGATATGCTTCCATGATCATAACCATCTCATTAGCTTTATCCATTTTGTGTGAATTTTATCCAATTTTCGCATTAGCCAGAGCCAGAAACTCTGGACACTCTTCCCTTTTATTCAGCTCGCTTTAAATGGATTTTTAAATTTTTTAAACCAAATTTTTAAAACCTCTTCCGGTTCAGTAATTACAGTGATTATTCTAGATTTTTTAAAGTTGCATTCTAACTTTTAAATTTTATTTTATGAAACTTTTTGATATGAAATCGTTGTCAATTGAGTCGATAAAAATTTTGTATTTTTTTTAAACTGAAAAATTGGATAAAGAGTAAACCATTCGATATGCTTCCATGATCATAACCATCTCATCCATTTTAACTAAGTCGAGGATTTGTGTGAGTTTTAACCAATTTTCGCATTAACCAGAAACTCTGGACATTCTCCCCTTTTGAGTTGAGCTTTAAATGGATTTTTAGATTTTTTAAAACCTCTTCCGGTTCAGTAATTACAGTGATTATTCTTGATTTTTTAAAAGTTGCATTCTAACTTTTAAATTTTATTGAAAGCACAAGTTTATAAAACTTTTTTGATATGAAATCGTTGTCAATTGAGTCGATAAAAATTTAGGATTTTTTCTAAACTGAAAAATTGGATAATGAGAGGATTGCATTTTCCCCAATTGGATATAATGAGACATGCATCGTGTTCATGTAAAACTATTCTGTAATGATAGAGGAAAAGGTATTCTGGAGTGGGTCGTTGGTTTTTTTTATTCTTTTTAATAATTTTCTATGCTCTTCTCGATTTTTTTGTAGGTCGACCAATGCAACCTCGTGTGGGGATCAGAGTCCACCTGGTTTCATTGGGAAGGTAGATGGTGGAGTGGGGGCCGCAGTTGCCGGAGTATATAGCCGGGTTCCCTATGACTCGTGGCCGTTCAATGCTATGTCCGGGGCACATACGGGAATAAAGCCAGATGTAAGCTTAAAAAATGCAACTTCCTGTTCAATGTTCACCTTTTTAATAATTTGGGTGAAATGAATAAAAAATGAAAAGGAGAGAAGAGAGTCCTTTTCTCAATGTGTGAAATGGAAGGGAGCTCTTTTTATATGAACTGATTGTTTCTTAGGTGTCGGGGATGAACGGCTCTTCTTGGTGGGATGCTGTTCATGGCGCAGCAGCCGGCTCGGGATGGCTTGATGTCGGGGCTGGGAGCGCAATCACACAAGCATCTGTCACTGGAATGCACCACCCTCACCATGCACACCACCAAATGTCCAACTATAATGACTATAGCTCGTTGACCCATACTCTAGCCGCTAGTAACCCTCATATCTTAACCTCGGGTCAGCATCTTCTCCAGGTATATGATGTAAATGACTGAAAATACTTAAAAAATTTAAACCCCTTCCATTCATTCAAGTATTCATCCGGCTTCAACTAATATTTCTTGCAATTTTCTTTCAACAGGACACATACAAGTCAATGCTGCCAACTCAAGGTGTCGGCTCAAGTGTTACAAGTCCTTTTGGTTTAGGTCAAGCATCCCTGCCCCAGGTAAAGCTATTCATTTAGTAAAAAAAATTAAAATCTTTTCTCGAGAGGAGAAACCTTACACCAAAAAATATGGCTTGTTTAAAACTTTTCAGCGTAGGCTGCTATATATGACTTGGTGTCAAGTTTCTCCTTTTTTCATCCTACCCTTTTACAAATTCTTAAGAAAACCAATATTTCACAGGCTTTTTTATTATGCACAAAATGTATGCAATATTTTCAATGAATTATTGCACTTTGTTCCCTCCAAACATGATATCAGACAGGAATCAAGGATTGGATAGTGGAGCCGCTTCTCTTTCTATCCCGTTTTTTCCTCTCTTCATAAATTCATTTTCCAATTCAAGTTAAAGTCGTGACTGAATCATACTCGAAAGCAATTGTTTTTTAGATATAATATTTTATCAGTGTCCAAAAGTTGAATTGTTATGAGATGGGTTGGACCTCTCTAAAGAATGATTTATTCTTTATTATTATCAATCCCAACAGCTCTCTTGCTTTTATCATTGATTATCTTTTTCTTGAATATGATTTACCTGCAAAATACTATTGGAATTGACAGACTATAAAAAAGTTTTAGCCTCAAGCATGAAAATAAATATGCAATAGCATTTTCAAGCATGATGAATTGAATTATTCTTAGAAAATGATTTGAATCTAGTCATGAAGAGATAGAAGTTGACCTTAACCTTATAATAAAACCTTTCTTTTGCAGCAGGTGCCTTCTCCCCGCTCTCAGCGAAGATACACTGGTCGAGCAACATGTGATTGTCCTAACTGTCAGGAAGCAGAGCGGCTAGGCCCTGCAGGAGCTCACCTAAGGAAGAAGAATATTCACTCATGTCACATCCCCGGTTGTGGAAAGGTCAGTAGAGAAAAATTATTCAATTTCTAAAAAGGAAGGGCCCCAAGCTAAAATTAAATATGGAGACCACCCGAAAAAAAGTGCAATTGCACTGGCAAAAATATATAAAATAAGCTATGAAACAAATTCATTAAAAATGCATAAGTGTGAGAGAGCTTCGACTTGACAAGAGATTTTTATCATGTCAATCCACGATGGCAGGATGATCATATGAGATAAAAAGTTGGCGAATTTTCTACATGCTGCTGTGTTTCTAGTGCAAAAAAGTTGACTTTTGACTTGTTTCTAAAATAAAGTAATTTTTAACATTTGCATACTTAAAAATAAGGTATTTAGTATGCGAGAAAGAATGATTTTTAGCTTTTTAGTCGATGACTGACCTTTTTAGAGAATATCATTGGTTGTGCCACCCAAGCTGTATTGCAAAAAATATTTAAGCTGAGGATTCATAAATAGTTCATATAATCTAGACGTTCTCTATTTATGGGAGAGCTTCTCATATAACCATTCAATATAAAAAAGTCATTCCTCTGCCAACATTTCATGCTTTACTCATCACAACTCACCATCACAGTTATACATGAGCTATCTGTTTCTAATTGTGGGGAGAAAAAAGTTGTTAGAAATAGCTTATTTCTAAAAAACTCAAGTGTAATACTCTATAAAAATGATATGAAGGAAAAGCAATTAAATTATAACTGGTTTTATTTACGCTGTCTCGCTTTAATTAATTTTCAGTCAGGCTAAAAGAGAAAAAAGTTCAGAGATTGGTTTTAGATATAACCAAATGCATATTTTTGAAGAAATGAAGTGGACTTGAACTTTGAAGATTTTTTCATCTAAAAAGATGTAGAATTGGTTATTTCTTTCTGTGAAAGGTGATGACATATTCTTTGCAATGAACCATCTCATGATGCATTTTCGAAAAGATTACAAGTATTGTTCATTTTACCACCAACAGAGAAGTAATCAGAGAAAATTGGGAATAGCAGGGAGCACTAGTTGTGTGGGCTTTTTTTTACTGCAATGCAGTTGCAAATTAGGAGAAATGTATAATTAAGCAAGGGTAATATTATACAGTAGCTATTCTATAAAGTTGCATAAAGATACTAATTAATTTAGTGTGAAATAATAAGGCCTCGTTGTTCGGTGTTCGGCATTCGGTGTGAATTGGAATAGTGCGTGTGGACTTTGTAACTAAATATTTCTTTTCTTTTTCAGGTGTACGGGAAAACATCTCATCTCAAAGCTCATCTTCGCTGGCATACAGGTAAAAGTAAAGTAATACTATTAGACTTAAGTTTTATTTCAAATCAGGTCCGGTCTCCCCACATATAAAACTCTTCTAATCTAACAGGGGAAAGGCCATTCGTCTGCAACTGGCTATTCTGTGGGAAGCGGTTCACCCGCTCCGACGAGCTCCAGCGTCACTTGCGAACCCACACGGGCGAAAAGCGGTTCGCATGTCCGGTCTGCAATAAAAGGTAAAAAAAGACCAAACACTTTTTCTAAAAATAAAACCATTCATTAAACCCAAAGCATACTGGCGCCAAATAAAAATCATTCGTTTCAATCGGGTTTTTGCATGCGAGATTTTCTTTTTTTACAAACTAATAAAATATATTCAAAGTTACTCCTCTTATTCCAGATTTATGAGGAGTGACCACTTGTCAAAGCATGTCAAGACCCATAATTCTACCGGGGGCTCTCAGAACGGAACTAAAAGATCAGGTTCGGAAGAAGATGACGATGACAATAGTCAGTCAGAAGGTAATTCAGCAAATAGCCCGGCATCAAGTGTAACCACACCCCCATTACCACCTCACGCTATGTCCCCTCAAGTCGTGGGGATGATGTCGCAAGATATTAAGCCTCAAATCTAAAAGGCTTTTTACTACAAAGTTCTATAGTGAAAATAATAGTTTTAAATAGATTTTAATTATTATAAAAACAATCTTAACTTTAAAAAAGTTTTAAACGCTACCATCATAGTTGATAAGTACCCTGATAATAGTTTTAAAAATAATCAAATCATAAACTTTTAAATATTAGCTTAGGCTTTTCCTCTCGAAGGAAGTGTAAATATTTGTAAATAGGTGTAATTTTAATATAATTTAGTAAGTTATTATAATAAGATGTGTAGCTGCTTGAAGCAATTTAATCTAATGAATCACCCGCTGAATAGTTGTAAATAAAATTTTAAAAATTTTGTTGTTAAAAATTAGTAGCTTTTTATGTGTAATTGTAAAGAATAAAGAGTGATTTTAATTCTCGGGAGAAATCTAAACGTTTGTCTCAAATTAACCCATAAATTTTCATCACACTTTGCAAGTCAACAAGCTCATGTAACTCATGGCAGAGGTTCGAATTGCATAAAATTCTCATCAATACCAACACACACGAGCGTCAGTCACAAGCCAAGTATAAAAGGGGTAAAATGTTCAAAGTTTTGCATCTGAAGCCCATAACAATCCCACAAAACAAGCCATAAAACCCTCACTGAAGTTGATGACAAAAGCATAAATCTTTTGGTCACTGAATAGACCGTTTCCCTTCGTAAAAGAGTGACATGAATAGAGTAAAATTTATGCATTCCTTTTGTTACCAGAAAGAAAATGAGCAGGCTCATCATCATCATAGTAAAACTGTTACACAGTAGCTTTAAAAGTCTGGAATGGGAGAAGAGAGATGCGTGCATGTCAATCACATAAATATCGAAGTGAGTTAACTATCCGGAGTGGATTATGCTCGTCTGTTTTTGTTAGATTATTACTCATCTTTCTGAAATGAAATGAGCTTTCTTTGTCTCCCAAACGCTATCACAGTTTTTTTCCCCAATAAGCCAAATTAAGAATTTAGACCGGAATTGACAGCAACTCAAGTGCGTGAGAGGGAAAAGTGGACAAGTTATGAAATTTTTAGAATTTTAAAGCAATTATCCTGTTGCTTTTGGAGCAGTTGATTATTTAAAAGGAGATAATGTAGAAAATTGGAGTGTTTTTGAAGGAGAAATCATTTTTGATTTTTTGACCGAATTTAGATTTTCTTGAAAATAATTTTATGATAACGGCTTATCAATAAATAGTGGCTTTTTCTCCATTTAATCCCTAATTATTATTTACTTTAGGCACACTTTTTCTAAAAGCGGAAATGGCTGACACAATGACATGGTTGGTGTCATCCTACATGACAAGCTAACTTCAAACCTGACTTTTCTACTCCCAAATTATCTAATTAAATGCAGTCGAAAGTTATCCAAACAGATAATTTGTGCATTAAGTGCATGCGATTTGACATCATCATTAGAGAAGAGTAAATGGGTTGACAAGCCCTTTATATGCGTGTAAGTCCTTTAAAAATAATTAAAACTAACACGCACTAAATTAGATGGTTATCTGATCAGATAAGCGTCTATTTATCAATATAACACTGCGAAAAACTCCCTCTTTGTTGAACGAGAGGAGAGAAAATGATGGATTATTTTAAGGAATTCATCGACTATTTAATTAGTGGTGATAAGTTGGATGAGCTTTTTTCCCTCTTCTCATAAATACACACGAGCATTCAATAATTTTTACATTTTCCTCTACTCGGAATCCCCACACCGTGAACAAATGTCAGTCAGAAACGCACTGGCTCTAGTTACCCCATTCTATTCACAACTCATTTAGCACAAGACTATAATTAATTGTAATTATTTTCTTCCCCATTCATATTTATTCTGTGTTCTAAATGCCATTCCTTTTATTCTTTTTATTACATTTTAATTGCTTTTAGATTCGAGATAAGCAATGCAACAGAGAAGAACTGTGAGAGAATTCTTAGAATATGAAGCTATTTTATAGATTTCCATTTCCTATTATTTGTCATTGCTCAAGAAGGGAAACTTTTATTCTAAAGTTAAATATTAATTTAATCCGATAACCAACAATTATCTCGTCCCGCTACACATATGCTAGTGAAATGACAGAGTTTTCGCGTAGAACCAGTAGCTTTTAAGCCGTAAGGTTTGAACCTGCCCTTCCTTAAAAAATTTGCAGTTTAACATTTTTAAAAAGAGTAAACTCCCGTTTATATTGGCTGGTGGTCTGTAATAAAATAATTTAATAATTTCTAATGCGCAACAACAGTTAGAATTAGAGGAAGAGTAAATTGGTTGGAAAAAATAGTTCATCTCATATTTTGTATTGAAGCAATTAGCAGCTCCTATTGAAGGTAACATGATAACCTGCTGGGTTAACTTCCCATAACTCGTGTGCCAACTCACTCATATCATAGTTTGCTCTAAAACTAAATAATTTATATGATGAGTAAAGCGCACCGGGTGGGTAAAAACGTATAATTTGTTATGTGAGCTGTGTAATAAAAGGAGGAAAATTCAAATTAAATTATTTGCTAAATAGTATTCCATATTTTATCTGAGAAATAGTGTTCCAACTTTGTTCTCGATAACTCATAAAATTAATATTTTGTGTCTTGAATATTTGATGAGAGTTGTCTGTCCGTCTGTCAAAAATATAAGTAAAACGAGTAACATTTCTACCATTTTCTACTTCCTTTACCCGTTTCATATTCTCATGGCCGTTCAGTTTTCAAGATGGACAAGCCAATCCACTTTATCCACTTTGAATAGAGCTCGTCTTCTTTTTTCATTAAGCTATTGTCTCTCAAGTACTTGCAAAAATTGTAATAATAGCTGTCACTCTCGATAAAAACTAGTCTGGTTGGGGTAGTGGCAAATACCTTATCATTCTTTTATCCTATAAATTATTTCTAATTAATCCTAGAAAAAAAACCTGAATTGGCAAGTTATAAAAAGCTTTTTAATCACAAAACTCTCCTGATTACAATTATTTATCATAACTATTAGCATACAAATAAAAGTTGCAATTTAACATAAATTATGTGAAAGAGTAAAATATGATGATTAATTTCAGCAAAAAAATAATTGCTAATTAGTTATTAACGCCCCTGATTGTTTAAAGGCAAAAGGTAAATAATAGGAGAGAAAATGTGCGATATTGAAAATAAAAAGGTTCTAAAATTGTCAGTAAATTAATGGATGGTTTAACATTTTTGGAAGAGTTCAAATCGCAACTAAATAATTAACTTGTGAGCGCATCTCTACAATTTCCTCTCTGCACCTATTCATCCACTTGACATGAATAATGAACTAGATTGTTACTTGCGGTTTCCCCAAAAAATCACCCAAATTCTCTCCATCATTTACATTTATTATGATTATTCACTCAGCGTGAACCGTTCGTAGAGAAAATTGTATGAATAATGATAATCAACTCGAAACTCTCCTCCGACATACGCTCATCAATTACGCTTTTTGAAGCCCTTTGTCCTCCTCCATCGAAGCTTGTGGAAGTTCGCAATTTCATCCTCAGCTTGAAATCATCTCATGTGAATGATTAGCTTGCGACAAAAACCACAAACAAATTAAATTATTCATATTTAGCTGAAATTTTCCGAGAGAATCTTTCCAGTAAAAGAATTCTTTTGAAAACGAGTGTGGGACTCTCGCCAAGAAAACATTCCATATCTCCCCCAAAGAATTGGGCTTATAGCCTAATATATTTACATCACATCCCATCATCATCAACTCAACTGAAAAGTCTTTCGCTTCGCTTTTTCTCTCTGAAAGTCGTGCATTATTTTCCCTATTTTTTTACTCTCTATATAGCTCATCTCATCTATATTAGGATGGGAGAATAAAAGTCATGAAATGGTTTATAGTGAAATGGGATGGTTTGTTGATGATGATTTTTCTCTGCTTCTGATGTTATTTTCGTATCCTCATCTCTCCCTTTTTCTCTTATAAGGGCGAGAGCGAGAGAAAAGCTGACAAATTTCGGAGAGACACGCCCACACTTGCTCTTCTCAGCTCTTATATAGCCCGCAGACGCCACTCTTGGCCCATTAAAAAGGTCCAAAAGGAGAGGTTTAATGTTGGTGCTTTGTTTTTACTTCGACTCTCTGAGAGAGAAAATAAAGCTAGTACCAGTCTCCCTTTTTATTTCATTCTTTTTCATTACTCGCAAAGGATGAGATGGGAATACTGAACACTGAATGTTCGATATGGAATCCCTTTTATATTGCCCAAAGGCTCTTTTTATTCGCTGCAAGGGAAACTGACATGGACCGTTTCTTCTATCAAATGGGATGACTTTGAGCATTTTTTCTGGAACGTTTTATATTTTTTTTTTCATGAGAAAAAATCGATAGAGAAGAGAGAATGGAATGGGTGATTTCTCTTCTTTTCAAAGTTTAAAATAATTCATTTAAGGGAACATTACTGGGAGCTGATAACTCTTAATATTTTGATTAAATCAGTTATGGGGACTTAATCGGAAATGAGATTAGTTATCTATTTAGTAATAAATCGGTTGAGTTGTTGGGAAATGGGCTTTGAGCTATCTAGGATTAGTTTTGTGGAAATGATTTGATTTTGGTCTACCCCAAGTGGGGTAGATGTGATCTGGTAGTAACGAAGATAAATAGGGACAGATTGTTTTGATAGAAAATGACAGAAAAGCCGTATCAAATCGGGTTCGGATAGAGACAAGCTTGATGACGTAGAAAAACAAGGAGCGAATTGGTTCGTTCAAGCTACTTGAATATTTTTTCAGACCCCCCAGGCTCATGACAATGAGGGTGACTTTTGTTGGATGAGTATGAGAAATTGAGAAGAGCTATAAAATCTCTCTAAACTGTAAACATAATTCGATTCGGAGGAAACCTTTTATCTGAAATGTGTGGTGTGTAATGACCCAGCTGGAAAGATGGCAGGGATGAAGATTAATGGAAATGATCCCTTTTACTTTAGATTATTATTATAACGGAAATGGCAGAGTTGGCAGAAAAAATATGAATTTAACTTTTATACAAGCTTGGTTACAAATAGAAATTGCGAATGAGTAAGAGATGAGATGAGACTATCCATTTTTTGTCTGTGTTGATCTCGAAGGCAGATCTGAACCAGCCTACTCCACAAGTGAAGGAAGAACAGGAGGATGTGTGGAGGTTGGTCCATCTCATTCATCAACGGAGGAGGAAGAGCCTTACAAAAAAGTGGAAAATAAGCTTATGCAGAAAAAGTCGAATTATTTTTTGCAATATTTATTCCATCGCATATCTAATACTATCTTTGTCATTACCAACGGTGTCAGCACCGCCGGGTCCGGTATTTGTTTGTGGTTGACTTGGATTTGCTTGTTGATGTAACTGCTGGTCTGGTGTTTCTTGGTAGGGTGGAATGAACGGACTATTATTTTGATTTGGGGTGAGATGATGTCCATCGCAGATGTGGCCATCGAAGGCGAAAGCGGCTAAGATGACGTTGCAAACGGCGACGATAAATAAGGCGAATATTAAGTAGTTGTGGATCGTCTCTGATTTCTCTTCGTCATATGAACATCGGGAGATTAAGACGTAACCGATGCCAGCAGCGATCTATGGAAAGAATAAAAGAATTGAAAGAAAACCGGAAGTTGATGGATTGATTGGTTTTGCTTTTACCTCTAAAATAATTGATGTGAAGATAAGGAAGTAGTTTAAAACGGGATAGGAGTGTGAGTGGGAGTAAGTAATTAGAAATCTTAATTGGCAAATCGAAGCCGAGAGTAAAGCTAAAGTCATGATTGCATGTGAGAGTGAAGCCGTTCTTCTCGAAGCTTCATTCCCAATTTGTGCTCTGGATGTTAAACCCACTTGCGCTCGGGATCGTCTCCCTCCGCCTCCTAATGATTCGTAAGAAGGTGAGGCTTGATTCTATTCCAATTTAAGATTCTTAAAGTTTAATTAATTTACTTTGGGTAATGAAGGTAAAGCCCCGCGTCTTACAGAGAGGTAGCGTTTGAACGCTTGAGCATCAGCGATATCGCCTGGCATCTCGATTGGCAGGGGTTGAACATCCTTTTGGAAGGAGGGACTCCTACCGTTTCCTCCGCTTAGCATAGAGTCTTGACTGAATTGCTGGAAACCCGCTTGAAAGTTGTTATTCATTTTGGCTTCGCCGTCCATTGGGGGCTGCATGAATGAGCGTTGGGATTCAACCGACTTGACTAATAAAGGGGGTGGGTTTAGAGGACCAGGGGGGAGGTTGGTGGATGAAGGCCGCATGTTTGGATATGGATCCAGATCCGCTATAAATAATAAATAGATTTGATTTTTTGATTTTTTAACAAAAATAATTGATTTACAATTTACCTGGCAAATCATTCTCGTCAATCTCGTAATATTCCTTCAATCTAATAGACTGAGTCCTGCTCCTTGCATCTTCCTGGATTCTACTCCTAGCCTCCTCCTGCGCCCTACTCCGGACATCCTCTGCATACCCTTCTGCAGCGTATGAAACCTTCTTGGACCCTTTTAATTGGTAATCATCATCAAATCTGTCTTCTTCAGGTGGGCGATATGAACCCACTTCGACCTCATCTTCGTAAGCATAAGCTTGGCTTCTTCTCTCCGATCTCCGCTCAGGCTGTTCCTCCTCTTGATTGACTTGATTACGACTCTTACGACTACTCTTTGCATCCTCTTGGCTTCTCCGAAAAGTCGGAGGTGGCTCTTCCCACTCATTCTTCGGAAACTCAAAGTTTGCGCCGAGTTTGCTGCTCGCCCTTCTATTCAGAGGTGGAGGTTCACTTTTGCTCCTGCTTATCCTTTCTCCCTGATCTCTGTTACTGATACGCTCTTGATATTCTTCAACAACGTCATCGACCTCCACAATCCCAACTACTTCTTTGTCCCTTGAACGAAGGCTTCGCCTTGCCGAGCGGTAACTCTGTCTGTCTTCTTCCCCCCTAATACTTTTGCCCTTGCTTATCCTCTCCTCTTGACCTCGGTTACTCATACGCTCCGGATTACGGTTACTGATACGTTCTGGATCTCGGCTACTAATACGCTCCTGATCTCTATTACTGATACGCTCTGGATCTCTGTTACTAATACGCTCTTGATCCCGGTTACTTATACGTTCCTGATCGCGGTTAAGCTCCTGATATTCTTCTATAATGAGGTCCTCCACACCTCCAATACTATCCTTATCCCTTGTCCTCATGCTTTTCCTTGCCGAGCGGTAACTCTGCACATCCTCTCCACGCTCTCTACGCTCAGCACTTTTGCTCCTGCTTATCCTTTCTCCCTGATCCCTATTACTAATGCGCTCCGGATCCCTATTACTGATACGCTCCTGATCCCTGTTACTAATCCGCTCCTGATATTCTTCAGCTTCAACAACCTCATCCACGATTCCATCCGCGATTCCATCCCCGATTCCATCCACGATTCCATCTCTCTCCCTTGACCTCATGCTTTTCCTCCCCGAGCGATAACTCTGCACGTCATCTTCGCGCCCAACTTGCTTGCTTTTGCTTTTATTGCTTATCCTCTCCGGAGTTGGATCTCGGATACTCCTTTCCCGCTCCTGAAAATCATCAAATTGCTCAAGGACCTCAAGGACTTCAACATCCTTCTCCCTCGACCTCAAACTTCTCCTCGGCGAAGGACTCCGCTGCACCTCCTCTCCCCTCTCATCATTCTCTACTAGTTCGGGAGCTCTCTCTTCCTCAACTACTTCTTGGCGCTGGCGACTCCGACGCTTTGAACTCGTCGAGGGCTCCCTTCCACTCTTCCTCGATTGGGACTGGCGATCTGTTTGATCTTCTCCATCTTTCTCACTACTTTTCTCCCTTCCTCCTCCTCCTCCTCCCTCCTTGGCCGCTCGGTGATGGCGATGAGGCAAATGGGGCATTTTGAAAATTTTCCCTAAAAAATTACAAAACTTTCACAAGCCAATAAGCCAAAAAAGCATTTAATTAAAATGTAAAATAGCTACATGCACAAAGCTAACATGTCACATTTTAAATTGTCAATAGCTACATTCCTATTTAAGGATTAGGGGCACGCTCTCAGCTTTCATTACTTGAACCCTTTTCCTAAACTCAAACAAAAAAAAACTTTTTCCCCTAATATTAGCTCAAGTTTATCACGACTCTGGAAAGAAAAAAGTATTCCATACCTCATCTTTCACCCAACCGAGTCGGGGTAAAAACGCAGTGAGTTGGAAATTTACATGCGCATCGTTCCCTCCCTCGTTTGGAAGTTGAAAAAAGTTATAAAGCCAACTTTTTTTTATGATAAAGCTTTTTTTTAAGGTAAAACTTTTGTACAGGAAGTTTTCCTTTTTCTCTCTAAGTTTGGCGAAATTTTCGAATTTGAAAGATCAAGTGAGCCATAGCCTAACTAGAAGTTTAAACATGAAATGATAATATCAGAGAAAACTTTTTTGTTCTAAAAGATCAAAGGACAGAGTTCTAGGGACATATGCTTTATAGTTTCTTTCATCTTAAAATGAATAGATGGAATATGAGACGGAGCTGACGTCGCTAACGACGCGAGCGAGTTCAACGAAGCGTAAGAGCCAAATATAGATGAGCTGGGGACAAATATAAGAAACTCCAAAGAATTCAGAGAAGCATTAGCATCAATAAATTGTTAATGGAATGACATGTGTTCTTATAAGGAGCTGAATGTTCATAAATCATTCAGTTTTTGTTGGAAGTTTATCGATTTGGAATTTTTGAGAAATAAAATAAAATGGAATTTGGATGAAAATATTATGACAATTGTGGGTGTAAAGAAGAGCTTTAGAATTGGGCGTTAGCTTTAAAAAAATAAATGTAAACAGATTTTTATTGCTTGTCATTTGTTATGGATCGTTGAGTTTTTATTGGGTTTCACAGTTGGGGAAGCTGTTACCTGATTTTGGGAGAGAGATGCACTTTGGATTATGCTTTGGGATGAGAGCTTCTCCTTTTATTAACCTTTTGAAGTCAATTTATTTTTTACAGTTGATAGAACACAGTGAAATAGCAGGAGAGTCAGACTGACTCAGTCAGTAGCAGCTTTTGGGTTGAAAGTTGAAATGGTGAAATGCAATTTTCAAGAATTTTATGTCCCTCCGTCTACGTTTAATAATTGGCCAATTTACTAGCTCATTATGGGATTGTGGCCACCAACAAAGTTGAATCAATTTTCAATCAGAATGTGTGTGTGGCCAAGCTACTAGATGGTAATCTTAAGTTAATTAGTAATTAGCTTAGGTAGAAAATGACATTTTTGTATGAATTAACAATTTGGACGATGATATGGAGTGTTTTAATGGAATCGAGTGTACGAAATAGTAGGTTTGCAAATATTGCACATGACAAGTCGGATAAATTGAGAATTTTTCAGCTGCCATTTCCTAATCATTCAGCTGCTTCCATTTAAAAAAATTAACAAGAGAGCGGATGCAAACCCATTTCTTTGGCTCGAGCCATTCCTTCAATAAAGCTTTTATCAACAATTAAATTTTTATTGCAATTTAAGCTTTTGATGCGAATAGGTGGCATAAACCTCCTATTCATAACCCTTTTGATGCTTCCTCACTTCCGCTTCATTCAAGATCGATTCATTCAATGACAAGAATTCATCTCACTTCCTCTCCATCTCTAACCTATATTTACCCAGAGCACACGCAATTTACATTAGACAATGGAAAGGGTTGTTGGAAAGGTGAGAGATATTTTTTATCAAAGACTTTATTCATCTCTGAATATAAAAAAAAGCTCTTTGTAAAAATATTTTGCTTCTCTCCATCCGTTTAGTTGTTGACAAATCGACACGGGAAATTAAAAAAGTGCAGTTGCTCTCAGACAGAGAGAGAAAGCTCTTGATTGATTGTTGAAAGCTCACAGCATGACGGTGTTGGTCTCCCACAGATTTTATTTACTCTTTTGAGCACGTGCAATTTAACCTAAGATATGGGTTGGTAGAAAAAAGTTGCATAAATGCATTAAAAGTAAAAAGTCTGTCTTTCTTCCGACTTCATGGCGTCTCCTAATCCACCAGCTGGACTTCAATGATTACCTTTTCGGCTGAAACAAAGAGGGTATTGCGGAGTAGCTCGTTTTTTACCAAAAGGGGTGGACACTTCATATCCCCTTTATCGATAACTACTGTACCAGAGGTCAAGATAAGGCTTGATCGCATGTCAATACGAAAGGTTTAAATCAGTTGATATTTCTCTCTCCAGCAGAATAGAAAAAAAGTTAATTTAAGAATTTTTAAAAAATTGACCTAACCAAAAGGGGTCTGTTTCCTGCTGGGAATGGGTTAGCCTAAAACTCTAATATTTACCTATTTATCATTACTAACATGGGAGTGGGAACCTCCCACATGAGATGAAAGGGGCGGGCAAAACTCCCCAGATAAATTTCCTCGCACTTTTAATCCCTCGAAGCTTATGTAAAAAATAATCTGAATCCTTTAAAACTTATTGTTTCAAGCTCATTTCAAATACACAATTAAAAAAGGTGAGATGAGCCGACTATTTTAAATCAGTTTTTACCTCTCAAACTCTGAATAATGATAATTGTTAGATTCAGTATCATTTTTTCAGTGTCAGCTAAGCAGTTACAAATCCAATCAGAGTTTCGATTTATTAAAAGCCGAATAAATATTGATAAGTTTTGTAGAGAGAAACAATAGGTGCAATCAAGAGCTAAGTAATTAGCTCCTCTTATATAACAGAACACACAGACAGCAACCCATTTTCTGTGTGAATTGGTGGGAGTGGCTGTTCCTTCTGAGAAAAATTGCTTTATATAAAATGGCCTGGTTTCTTCCTCAATTAAAGGTATCCAGAGCCAGACTAGAGAGATACATAGAATGATTTACATGTCTTTGCCTCTTTACTATTAGCGGAAATGGTCTAAATTGCGGTGAATCCTTTTGTTTCGTTTAACCTTTTTAAGAGAGAGGAAAGATCTAAACATAAACCATAAGCCGCACAGGTAATAAGGATCCAGGAGCCCTGAGATCCCAGGGGTTCTTACAAATAGGCTATTCTTAGCACCAAAAACTGCTTGAGACAATACCTTTATTTGCCGAGTAGAAAAAACTAACGACATAATCATTTTCGCCGCACTTGGAGCCGAGAGTGTGTCTGCAACTCACGATTTATGATTGGGAAACTGTCATTGAGAACGATTAACTGAGCTTCCTCCTCCTCTTGGTTCTTTAAAAATGTTTCGAAACCGTTTTAAAGCTTTCCTCTCAGGAGTAGTCTGCCCATTTACTAATTGCAAACATTGAAAAAAAACTAGAAAGTATCCGCCTTCTACCTACTTTCATCCTTTTTATTATACCGAAAGCTCACAGAGCTTTTATCAATCATTGCAAACCCCACTTGATTCTTTTATGATCAAGTCTATTTAGCAATTTATGCAAATGAAATTTACAGTTGAAATATCAGGTGAGATGAGCCGAAGCATTAAAAAAAGGGGCTCAATGACTCGTTAAAACATTAAAGTGAAATGAATGGAGGAAAAAGAATTAATGAAACGTGCAGATTTTTATCCTCAAAGATATTCCATGTCGGACGGAGAGAGAGATGAAAGCTTTATGAAAAAAATTGTAACAGTAACAATACCACATTAAACGGATATTTTAATGCGGTCATCTTCAACTTTTGTTCCTTTTGGAATAAAAGGGAGAGAATCGTGGCTCAAGCCGTCACCGCAAAACCGAGAGGGATCTCATCTCTTTTCTCTCCTTCTCTATCGTCTCTCTTTAGCTGAAATTGTTTGGAAGAATATGAGGGAAAAGTGGGCGGAACCGCTAGCAAAAGGCAAGGGACAGAAAGAAAAAGTCAGGAAAGAAAAATTTTCTCAGAAAATAAATGTCTGGGTAGAGAGCATCGAGATGTGTAGGCAGAAGTGAAACATTTTACGTAATGAGAAAAAGTATTTCCAACTTTGATTCCTACACATGATGGTAATAATGTCAGAAGGGTTTCGATGATTACGCTCTTGTTTCACGAAAAATCAATAGAATATCAGACGCTCTCACAATAGTTCACAGAGAATGCCGAAGACAATGGAGTTCTCACCATCAAGGGTTTGAAGTGCTTTGAAGAGAGATGATTTTGACTTTTTCATCTGATATGAGTCTGTGATGGAATGATTTTGATCAATTTGTTCCGTGTTGTTGGAGGTGACAATGAAGGAGAAATCAATCGGAATTGATGTCTCCACCGAGAGCAGTGATGCCGCCGAGCCTAGCTCCTTCTCAAGTGGATAATGAGCTGTTTTGTTCTCAGAAAGAAATGAGCAATTTGACTTGAAACATTCTTTAACTCTTCAGACTTCACACTTTTTTTGATATGATCTATTTAGAAAGGTGTTGATTTTTACTTTGCCAATTGTTGAAATTGTTCGTGTCGGGAGAAGGTATAAAAAGCTAATGTTTCTCCTGTTATTCTAAACAGGCTATTTGAGAGGAATGAAAGGATTGATTCCAAATGAGATTAGGGATAAAAGTTAAAGTGTTTTATTATTGAAATTGAAAGACATTTTGTGTCGGATTGTCTGAAAGGAAAAGCTTTTGATTATGTGAATCGTTGAAAGCTGATGGTAAGCTTTGATCTAGGATTCAGATAGAGATAAAGCTGGTATTCATCACTTTGTCTGCATTTTGATTTTGAAGAATCAAAAGTAAAACTGCGTAAAAATAATCACGGTTTAAAGCGTCCATGGCTAAGTTTTAAAATAACTTTAATTGTGATTTTTAAGCACCAAATTATTTAACGGATGTCCCCTTTTTTTACATGGATTTTTGACAAAAACATCAGCAAACACACGAGACAATGACGGCATTTCACAAAGATATTCAATACCGGCTTCTACAAAAGAGAATGGCTTATTATCCGGTAATTTTTAGAGAGAATGTCGGAAAACGTTTGTAAGGTGTGGGTGCATGCATGCTACGGCCGGAAACAAAATGGAAAAATACTTTTATAAATATCATGAAAGAAATACCGAAACAGAGAAATGGGGTGACATTCAACTTTGATGATGAGATGAGATGGTTTACAAATTATTGCTAAACATCCAACTTTTTATTAGCTGGGTAGCTTTCAATTACTATAATCTTCGGCAGCCGTAGAGGTATGGATTGGTTTAACGGTTGACGTGACGTGTGCGATGAGATTTGATTTTTTTATCCCCAAAAGTTTGTGAATAAATTTGTATCATATTTCAAGCCGGTGAAACGAATGAATGAAGTGGAGTTGGAATAGTAGTGAAAAAAGGGATACGGACCCTTTGGATTTATCAGAGAGCCACGCCTAAATGGCTTTTATTCAAGATTCTACAATTGCCCCGAAAGAGGAAAGGCATAAATAAATGGACACGCCTTCAATTTTTTAATGACAAAAATTTATTATTCGAGAAAGAAAAGAATAAAAAAGGTAACTGGTTCTGGTTCTGCAAGCTGTTAGTCAATGAATGGTGATTGTTGTAGAGGAAAAAGTGTGAGTAAAAATATGTTTTCATTGTGATTACTCTAAACGTACATATGTTATGCATTGTTGGAGTGAATGAGAAGCTTTTTTAAATGTTATAAATATCGGTTATGCCCGTTTTATGAAATGCTCACTCCCTTGACTTTAGGTAATAAAAAGTAATAATGGGAACGGGACAGAGATTTTTTGAGGAACGCCTAGTTTATATGAGTTGGTCATGAAATGCAAAGCAGGGCAATGTGAAATGAGTGTTTCTTCACCGGAGAATGTTACTCCAGCGTATTCTCTGGATCATGTCATCATGGAGCACACAGCACGATGCCAGCTCATATTTCACTAACCCAATTTACTGACTCGTTTGATGCCACCGAAGCGAAAGTGGAAACTAGGTTCGTGGAATGAAATGTGATGTTGGAGAAGAGAGAGTTGTTGTTTATAATAATATTTTGCATCAAGTAATGAATAAATGAATGAATAAAATAGTAAATCAAATCTTACTTATTTTTTATCATATCAAATTGCTAAAACAATTGTTTCTAAATTTCGCAACGTTCTAAAACTAAATAATTGTGGATGAATGAACAAAGCTAACTATTTGAGCTTGCTAATGTGCGACTTGCCTCTCAAGTATTGATCTAACCGTCCCTGAGATTTGAATTTAAGGTCGCACATCGAGCAATAGAATGTTCCAGTATTTGCATGAACCCTTAAGTGCCTAGTTAAATATGAAACAGAAACAAATTTCTTCTAACAGAGACTACACTCATGATTTTTAATTTTCGTATGTTTGATTTTTTATTATAATTAATCATCCGGATACATAATCTTAACTTCTCTAATTACATCTTTAATAACTCGAATAAAATGATCTTTCGATCCCGTATACCATTCTGTCCCTCCATCGATTACGTCCCTCCTTGGAGAATTGGATTCCTCCAATTGCTTTTTAATAACCGTGTCGGTTACATACATAAGAGGAGTCTCTTGGGTAAAGAGGACTTCGTAGCATTCCCCGTTTTTGCCCTCTTGTTGGTAAATTCGGCGGAGCTTGTCGAGCTGTTTGGTACAGCCTATTTTGTAGGTTGATTTTAGATGGGGAGGAGGCTTTGCTAATTGATAAATGTAAATTCGACCTGGTTCGTCATGTGGAGTGGGGCCTAGTTTAAAAGATTAATTAGTAAATAAATGGCTTAGTTTAGCGAAATTAACCTTTTGTTAGTCTCTCCAGAGCCTTCGGATTAAGCCAATGTGTAACCTTTTTGCTTGGCTTGGATGAGGATGAGATTGGAAGCTTCTCTATATTTTTATCTGGCTTCCGGTCAGGCTCAGCATCTTTATTTGCGGTGTCAGGCAGTAAATGCTCTGCTTTTGGACCAAGGAGGTCCACTATTACATTTTTCACATCGTCACCATTCAATTCAATTGGCTTTTGCTTGGCATTGGTACTGTAAGATCTCCTTTGACCTTCACTCAAATCTGCCTTCTTTTGACTCTGTGGCAAAAGCGAATCCTGGCTTTTGCCATTCTTCCCCTTTTGGACAGGCTTCCAAAAAGTCTCCTCTTTTTCAAAAGGGGAAAATTCTGCACTTTCTCCTTTCGAACTAACTGCTTTTTTACTAGACCCTTTACAGGTCCTCTTATCATGCCCTGGTTCCCTACATATTCCACAAAGTCTTTGAGGAGAACCTGCATTAACTTTACATGTTCTCTTATTATGGTCTTCCTTTCCACAATTACTGCAACCCATGTTGATAGTTCCAAGTCTGATTTATGTTTGCTCTTTGATGTAACTGTATTTACATCATCATCATTCATATCAGCTCTTATTTAGTCCAATGTGCAAAAACGTACCAAAACGAACTCGCATTCCAAGAAATTCGCATGACTCATAGCAAGTGATAAGAGAAGGAAAACAGTGTCATTGAGATAGTGCATAGCAAAAAAGTAGCAAAAAATCATGCACTTCATAAAATAGTCAAAATAATCAAATCATTTGAGTCAAATGCCAATGCCCATCTTATACCCACCATGAGGGCATTAAAATTAAAACAATTTACAATTTCTAGATGCATTTAGGCTAAATGATTTAAATCATATCAGCTAGAACCTCTCTTAAATTGAATGAAAATGAAGCTCTTTTCTGAACCCTGACGCTGTAGACAAATCACAATATCGGAAGCCATCTACCGGGCTTCAAACGAACCATTTCGACCCTTCTCAAAACTGAAAAACATGTGGAGAAGTTGAATTTCAGTCAAACCATCTCATGAGCTGATTGGTGACAAGCCGGTGTGATTTAATTGATTTAATTAACAGCAGTTTAATTACTAAATGTAATTAGTGAAAGTCTCTAGCTTGCCATCTTCTCGTCTAGAAAAATTGTGGTTATCTTGTGTGAAGCTGATTAGCTAGTGAATTTTGTTGACAGCTGATAAGCGCTTTTAGATTTTAAAAGTGAATTTAAATTAGTTAACAGTAGTTTGTAGAAGTGAGCCAGCTAATAATTTAAGGAAGAAAGGAATTGATTAGATGTCAATGCCATAAGGTGATAAGATGAAAAATAGATGATTGATAACTGCTTTTGTTTTCAGAGTTGCCGTTCCTGACGACAGATTTACGTACTTATGCGACTTCCATAAACCAGCTAGGTAATCAGTAATCAATTAACGCTTTGTTTGATCCCACATCAGTGACCTGAAAGAAGTCGGAGCCTGAACCACGGCCAATGTGGCATAATTATATTATGATTACCAATCAACCACCGGCTCGTAGACACTGATGTGCTAACCCCCTCCCTAATAACATCCGTATTAACTCATTTATTATTTTTCAGCAAAGTACCGGCATTCCTCAACATTGTCGACATCGCCGGCCTTGTTCGGGGGGCTTCAACAGGCCAAGGCTTGGGAAATGCTTTCCTCTCCCATATCCGCGCCTGCGATGCAATCTTCCACGTCTGTCGTAAGTAACCCTTCCATTTAAAAACTCACACGAATATTCATAAAAAACTCCCATCCCGTCTCCATTCCATCATCAACGTCATAAAGCTCACGTATCACTATCAATAAAAACTCTTCACCTTTCGCAGTCTTCTCTCTCCTAAATACCTCGATTAGGTCATAAAGGTCACCGGTACTCATCCCAACAGTCTGGGGGCATTATGCATGGATTGTGTTCCTAATCTGTTTGCTCAGAAAGAGATTAATTTGACTAGACGGTTGATGGGATCATTAGGAAATGATTGAAGATGTTCACTTTTCTTTCTCTACCTTTCTCCCTTCTTTAATGACTTCAGACAAAAAATCTCCTGCTCGTTTGCTCAAGTAAATTAGTCACCCACAAATGTTCTTTAAACAGTTGTAATTTGTTTTCCTCAACAGAAAACAATCATTTTGTACAGAATGACCCAAGAGCTTCTCCTGTTGGGATAGATCTCTTGACAAAATTACCTTTTTTGAAATGATTGGAGTCCCGAGTCCCAAGATATTAATCTGTTTCTCATCCTCCATGTGGTAGACTAATTTTTTCATATCAGTAGTAGAAAAACGCTCATTTTATGCTATCCTCCAGCGAAATAAAGTCTCCCCTTCTATTACAGTTACATTTGAACTTTGTTAAGGTATGAATTATCATATTATCTAAATGTTTTGGAGAGAAATTTCAATTTAATGGGGATACCCGACTAGAGCAAGTCATTTATGGAAAGGTTCATTTTTAAATTTTTTTAATGTAGGAATTGCTATCTTTATCTGTTTATAATGATAGGTCTCTCTGGTCTCTGGAGAGATTCTTTCCTTTTCTAATAATTTGATAATCAAGTGGGGAATGAGATAGATTTGATTGCAAAAGTAGAAATGTTTTTGGTTTGGTGGTGGGTAAGGGATAGTAATGATAAGGTCATTAGAGAAAAAAGGGATAGGGACTTGAGACGTCACTGATGTTGGCGAAGGACAAGAAGGAAGAAATATTCAGTAATGTTCGAAATTACGTTTGCAATTGAATGATGAGATGCGCCAGACGAAATAACATGTCCGGTGCCAGAAACTCGTTAAAAGGCTCTGTCTCTTCTTTATCGCTGTAAATCATGCGAGGATGAATTTTTTTTTCACCAGCGATATAAGTGGGAGCTGATGAAGGGTCGTTTTTTTTTTTCGAAAGATTTTATTGTTTTAAGTGAGCCATGACGGGGAATGTTTTAGCATCTTCCTTTTTTAGGATTGGCGACAAGAGGACGATTAAAGAGGTTTATTGCTGAAATTGCGACAAAAGTGAAATTGGCGATGATGGGTTTGCAATAAAAGTTTTTATTTCATAAGCTAAATAGTTAGTGAATAATGTTTGTTCAGACTTGAGGGGGAGAGAGAATGGAATGGTAATCACCGTGAAAAATACGGGCAGAGAGAGAAGTGAATGGAGACTCGTAAAAAATGGGATGAGAGATGGATGCGCGATGTGTGTGCATAAAAAATGAAAATTAATTTTTATTCCTTTTGTTTTTGTTTAATGAGTGGAATCTCATTTGGATTTGGATTGTTTTTCTTAAAAGGTGCTTTCGAAGACGACGATATAATTCATGTTGATGGCGACGTTAATCCTGTCCGCGATTTGGAGACTATTAGTGAAGAGTTGAGGCTGAAGGATGAGGAGTATTTGATGCAGAATCTGGAGAAATTGGAGAGAACTGTTTTGCGCGGTGCGGATAAGAAGATGAAGCCGGAATATGTGAGAATTCTTTCTTTTAAAAAGAGGGACGACCTTGCTTTTTGCTTTAAATGCTTTGTAATTAAAAATATGAGTCGCAGTCTAAAGAATTTAGAATAAATGGGATTGTTTTTTGGCATTTTGTAATTAGCGAAAATTATTCGCTGCATTGGAATGTGGGACTGTTTTTTGCGTGTGAATATAAATGTTTTTGCATGATGCCTTGGGGTAAGGAAGGAGTCAAAAGGGGAGTAGATTTTTGGGGAGGTTTGAGCGAAAGCTGAAGGTGTAATTATGGGAAGGTAGTGGTGAAAAAGGAGGTGGATTTTACTCGCGAAATAACACACTTTTCAGAGTAAAACAAGCGGTTTGTTGCATGGAACAAGGAAAATATATGGATTAAGAAAGAAGTTAAGGTTTTTTACTATTTATTTAGAGAAAAAATGAAAGAAGTTGATAGTTTTTTTAAGGGAAAACACCATAATCAAAGAATGGTTGGAGGCTGTAGGTGATTTGGGTGGTGTTGGGTGTCCTTGCTCTAGTTTTAATGGGTTTGGAGTTCAGGAAACAAATTGTATATTTGTTAAAAGTTGTGGAGAAAGGTAATGGTTAAGAGAGAGCCTTTGCTTAAGAGATGAAAGGAGTCACTTTGCCCCGAGTTTGAGAAGGTGAAAAGCTTTGCATTTCTTTCTTTTCTGATGACTTTTCTTACATATTTTTTTAGACATTAGTAGGGAAGATGCACTCATTTAACTTGAAGAATAATTATCATAAATAGGACGTTGATCTCAGCTAAAGTTTAGATTAGATTTCTTCTCTACAGAAAACCGCTAATTTCCGGCATTTATTTCTCTACAAACTGATATTTATTTGAATCGTTGTCGGCGTAAATAAATTATTAATATTCTGTGTAGGATTTTTTATTGATGGGAAATTCGAATGGTATGATTAGCCAATTAAAGTGGCAATTATACTTTGAGAGTTGATATGCCCGTTAAAATTCAAAGTAAAAGCCTAGAGAGAATATAGAGCGTTTTGATATTAATAGGGTGCTTCATTCACGCATCTTATAAGCGATTTTAGGCCATTTTGACTTAAAAGTCATTTTTCAATTGGCTATAAATTTTAGACGATTTTTCAAAATA
>JAHZMU010001397.1:0-12315 GCA_027743725.1 Rambutsinella grinnellia
AATCAAACACATTTTGCAGGTATTACATTATGAAAGTTTCTTTATGATTGAGTACGCATTAAAATGTATAATGAAATTTATTAAACTGCTATACAAAAAAATTTGGAATGTGTGGCTAAAATTTCTAAAACGTTGGAGGATGTCTAGTTTGTAAATATGCAGATGTTATATGTTTTATATTTATATTAAGCCTAATTGACTTGTCGCAAAATTCGCAATTGTACGGGTTGTGACGGATGTGGAAGGAGCAAGTGAACAAAATATTTTACTTCATTTTAACGTTGAAATTTATTCTTGTAACTTTGCTATTCAAATTCCATTAAACACTTGTAAAAGACACGACTTTTAAAATTAATTCTTATCTTTCATTAAACTACAAAACTGATCAATCCAGAAACAAGTTCGATCCCTTCTGCATAAATTTTAAAATTCAATCTTGAACATTCCCTTCATTTCATTTTGGACATCAGCGGGTAACTAAATTTTTGTAACAAAGTTTTCCATTAATTTCATTTCCTTAACATATTCCAATTAATCACAAAACACTTACTTTTGAGAACAACGACTTCAGGCCACGAAATTGGATAACTTTTAGTGATTCTGCCATTTTAGGAAATACCATCTTGCAGATAAAATCAAGGGGTTCTTCCATTCCCATATGATAAAGTCTTAAGACTTTCAAACCTATCAATTATAAAATTGCATAATGAAATATGATGCAGAATTTTACATACGATTAAATTAATTTACCTCTCAAAATGGTTAGATTCTTGTCTGAGTATTTATTGACATACTCAGGCTTCATATTTTCCAAGTCGGAAGAGGATAGCTGCAACCACTCTTTAAGTTTTGTATCTCGCTTTGCGCCAGTTAGGCATTCAAGAATTGAACGGTGTCTTTTTGTGTGTTCCATGAGAATTAGCTCCTCTAGTTGGCCACTGAATGCTAACAAATCCAACAGCAAATTCTCAGTTGGATGAGTTCGTAGCTTTTTCAAATTAGGAAGATAGCGTAAAATTCTCTGGAACATTTCCCTGTTAAACCACGATAAATTCTCCCGAATAAAATATAAGGGACAACGACGTCACTGTATTTGAAATTGCTCCATTCCTAAACAAACTATTCAACAATTCTCCCTTCCACAAAAGGAAAAGTTCCAAATGATTTAAACGAGGAAGATTTTCCTGGAGAGATTGTGTGAAGAGCAGTTAAACTTCCTCATTTCTCTGGCAAATAGATAAAGACTTTAGTTTGTCCAATTTGGGAATGGCTATCTTTAATTGAGACGAGGTTAAAATGGCGGTGAACACTCCCAGCTTTAGTTCTTTGAGTGTTCCGGATTGTGATTCCAAAAAATTGATAAGAGCTCCACAATTTACTTCTAGAGCGAAATTCAATGATAAAGAGGTGAGTTGCAGTTCCATCCTAAGGAGTCGAACAAAATCTATTTCGCAAAACGGTCCGGCAAGCTCCAGGCTTTCCAGAGACTGTGGCGATTTAAGAGCGTCAAGAAGGCATATCAAGTCACTCAAAATCCCTGCCTTCCCACTATTAATGAATGACACTGACGTAACATTATCGGCCTTCAAGAAGAGTGGTAGAAATCTGTTTACGTCCATATTGACATGATTATTTGATGGGTTAACGTGCAATTCAATACGCTTCAGATTGGGAAACCACACATTAGGAAACTTGAGCGAAAGAATATCATCAGTTTTTAGCACACTACGAATCACTAAATCCGTTAATACAGGACTGATATCCGTTAGTAAGCTTTGAAACATTGAAGCATCCTTGCCGAGCTTTTTGTCTCCAATAATTACGCTTTTGTATGGAAAGTGATGAGAAGGCCTTTGTTTCAAAAGCTCAAGAAATTCCCTGATTCCAAATTCCTTAGCTTTGTACGCTTTCGTGTATGGAGCTTTTGGGTTGTTTAGGCTTGCCCAATATAAATTTGCCATTTCTTAAATCACTTTAGGAATAACTATTTAATCACTATCTAATTATGGTTTTCACTAGAAGATTTTAATCTGGTTTTAATTATTTGTTGTCAACACATTTTAATTTCAATTAGTTCTGTGATTTATTTTCTCTTGTTCATGGAAGTGTGTTAATTGAATTTGAAATAAAATAAGTTTGAATAAAAATTGAATTTAATTATTTCATCATACACTTGGTCAACTATCCCTCGCTTGAATGGGGAAGAGGCTTCATACTTATTCCACTTTTCATGAATTGAGCAAATAAAAATTTCCATGAACTCCATTCCATGAATTACATGAAATATATTTTGCCTTTCAGCTTTTTATAGACAAAACATTAACGGACACATACTTAAGAGCGCCTATATTTTTGCCCGAAGTGTCCAAAAGAAATAGCTTCAAACAAGTCGCCAAACATTCATTTCAAATGAGTCATTTGAGGACTCACAAATCCAGAGATAAAAGAAGAACAAAGTGTTGCTTCAGTTGATAGACAGTATTTGTACAGACAGTTATTGCAAAAACAGAACTGAGACGTCACATAAGGAGCCCTGATGAGGAGATAAATTTTGAGTGCAAACTTTGTGAAAAGAAGTCTACGAAACCGGCTTATCTAAAAAAGCTTGAAAGTTTCATTGAACTTGAAACATTATTTTATCTGCGTTATTTGGCGCAATAAATTTTCTTTTAAGGAGAGTGAAAGTTTTATATAGAAATTCTATATGGGGAAAAGCAAAATAAGTGATGTCAATAATGTTGCAAAAAGCTAGGCATGATAAATCAATTCTTGAAAATATATTATTATAGATCGATTTTGAAGTGTTGTAAAGTTTTATTTTAATTAACCGGTCTTTTGATATGTGTCTAAATGCTTTTTACAAATTTTGCAGTCGAAATGCCTCTCCACAGTAGGCTTTCTTGAATAACTCTTCAGTTTTATAAGTGGAAAAGTGGAAATGTTGATGACATGGATAAGCTTATTATCACATGACACTTTTTCAATTTTATAAACACATGCACTGCTTTAGAATGACTCAACATTACAAGAAAGACTTATAAAAATTGACATGCACATGCTTTGGAATACTCGCGAGCTAGCTTATCATTTGATGATAAACTTGTCCATGTCATAACTAGAATCTCCACTTATAAAATGCACGAAATTCCAACTTTGTGTGGATGATAAGAAAGAGAAAGAAAGTTTCCGTAACTTTTCTTGTGAGTTCTTGGCGATTGCCTTTAATTCTTTTGGACATTTCGGGCAAAGATATGGGCGCTCTTGAGTATGCGTCCGGTAATGTCTTGTGTATGAAAAAGTTTCAAGGCAAAATGTATTTTCTAAACTGAGGGTAGAGTTGTTGGAACATTTATTTGAGCAGCTTATCATTTGTGGAATGCAATGCCTTTTTCCTGTCACATGATAGATGATCAAGTGCTAATAGCAAGTAATGTAATTCAGTTTTAATTTAAACTCATTTTATTTTAATTTCAATTTACATATTTCGATAAACGCGACAAAATAAATGATTATTTGAACTCAAATGCATGCAAAACTTTAAAATAATCCCCCACCCTTTTAATTAATTTAACCCATGAATAATCAATAATGGAAGAATTTGCTTTTCTACCGAAGATCCGACAATTTGCACTCCAAATATTTAACGTTTCGTATTTAATGGCTTATTTTTTAAGATTTGGTAGAGGTTTGGGGACACCAGGCTTGTAAGCAAACCGATTAAAGCGTTCCTTGTGCGTGTCAGTGCAAAAGTGTACAGGGTTTGCCCTCCCATGATCGTGTGAACACACATTAATTTGACCGTTTCTGACAGGAATTAAGGAGCAAGACTTATGCAATTTGGCAACTTGAGGTCTTTGTACATTTTGCAGACTCTCGCTCTCCAAGTTTTCATTCCTGCTTCCCGATTCCTCTTCAATTTCCCCCTGTATCATCTCAACCGATTCAATTTTCTCCTCAATCATGTCCTTTCCGCAAGCCACTTTCTCCTCATTTCCCAAAGAGGACAATGCCTTTTTAGAATGAACCGAGACAAGTTCAAGCTGTTAGAAAAATATTAATTAAGTTTAAAAATTTGGAGTTTGAATTACAGAGCAATTCATAATTTAACTGACAGTATATAACAAATAAACTTACATGCGCATCTAACTCTTCTTGAGACGCAAATGATAGGCCACAACCCTCAAACAAACACCAATGAACATGAGATTTTCGCTGCAAATTATAAAAATATCAAAGTTTAATACACTTTTAGTGGTCATTCTTACTAATCTAGAATCATTTATTTTACTTACGTGTTTTACAAGCTCTGGCCACTCATTAAACTCCAACTTACACTTTCTACACATGAATTTGTTCTCTTCCTTCTCACATACCTTTAATCATTAAATAGAATTTAAATTAATGATTTCAACAAATATTATCATAAAAACGGTTGGGAAAACGAAACAAATTTTAGCTTATCTTACATGAGACCAAATTTCACTTCCCTCTGGGAAAGAAGTTTCGCACTCTTCACAAAAGCATGTTGTCCAACGGTGGGTATACGACTACAAATTATAATAAAATTTTCTTGTTTAAATTTATACAAATATATTATGTCAGTTATAAAATTACAAGCTCACATGTCGGTCTCTGTTAGCAACCCTTTTAAAGCACTTTACACAGACATCACACGCATACGGGAATTCCAACTCCTCAGAGTTCATAAGCTGATTTCCCAGTATCTTTATTGAAATAAAAATGCCAGTTTCAATTAAACAATTTCATTACGTATGCACTATAACAGAATTTAACAAACCATTTCAATTTCCCCGGAAGTGTCAGCCTTCTGAGAATCCTTAGAACTGCTGGTTGCCTCACCAATTGGGTTTACAATATCACCAATTGCATTATCCACATTATTATTAAGCAAATCCTCATTTTCGTTTTGAATTGAAGACATTTTTAGTTAAAATTGAAAGTTCACTTGGAAATTCAAAATTAAATATTTAAATATTAAGATATAAGAAAATCACAAACAAAATTCTATTTTAATCGAGTTTGATACTTTTAATTCCAATCTTTGCCTGATTCAACTAAGCCAATTATCAGTGAGAGAAGGTTTTAATCAATTTAATTCTTAATTTAGGATAAATCAGTTTTGTTTATTTGGCAATTCCACATTCACATTCTCCACTGAACTGCAACTTTCTTATAAGCGCAATGTATAGGGGAGAAGCCCAAAATAGTTTTCTCTTGCCACAACAGTTTACGCTGCTGTGCGCTGACTGTGTCTTTGTTTGTACGCTGTTTTTCCAACAATGCTCTTAAATCCATGAAAAAAGTTTGAGTCAATCTGAATCTTAACAGGCAGTGCAAGAAAATCAGTTTAGCGACAAGGCCTACTAGTCAGTCGTGTGTAAAAGGAATTATTGTAAAACCTTTTCATGGATTTTTACTTGGTCACTTAAGACCAGTCTGAAATTCCTATTTTTTTACCTTGATGCGGTTCTAAATTTGACTTGCTGAAACAAATAAATGGTATTGAAATACAATAGCCCACCTCTCAACTGACAGTTTAAAAAAGTCCTCCCTAATTTTACAGCGCGAATGTTATTTAAGCATTCTGGCCTTTGTTCAAATGAGCCTTTTAATTTTTTTTTTTATCTTTTATGATAAAATTGTACTCTTGTGGATGAAAGTTAGAGAAAAATAAATCGTTTCTAACTAATTAATTCAGGTTTTAAATATATTTTATCATAAAAATGTTAGTAAAATTTTGCGAGTCTTTTTACAATTAAAGTCATGACTCATGAAACATTTTGTACACTTTATCATGTTTCTGGAAATGGAATGCCGTAATGTACCTGTATAATAATTGTGCTATATGATTGTTTGTCGTAATTGACCCTGCTGGAAAATCAAATGACAATAAATTTAAGTTCATTCACTCGTTCATTTATAAAATGACAACGTTATTAGCATTTTCTATTTTAATCGAATGTAATTAATTTCAAATACTATGATTGTTTCTTGTTTCTTGATGACACAATAGTTTTGCATTTGACAAACGTAACGTGAATGATTCACTAAAATATTTTTAATTTAATCAGTAGGCTTTAAAGGCAAAAGCCGTTCATTCTCATATACCATAAACAGAAGAATAATTTAAAATAGCCTGCACATGAAGGAACTCAAATGCATGCTAAACCAGTTTTAATAACATAATCCGGATTACAAATTCAGCACCCTGATATTTCATTTTTCACTTCCTGACACATTAGCTTTTTGTTGAAGTACCCGAAGGGAGTTGATCCTTTCCACTGAAGACTTTTTCATGGAATTTTATAAATAAAAGTGTAAGCTTTTTAAGCCGACATGAGTGAAGAAAGGGATTTTCAAATAGGCATTGCAATCTCATTTCACTTCTTTTTATCGCGTTGTCAACAACGTTGGAATTAAATCCTTATAAATATTTCCTCTCCTACGATTTTTAAGCTAGTTTGCAATTTGCGAAATAAATACTTAGTTCCTCTAAAATATCATTTAAGTATTTAAGTAAAGATTGTGAGATTGTCTAAAGAAATGGCAAATTTAATTTGGGCTGGCCTAAACCTTTCAAAGGCAAATTACAGTGATGCGTGCCAAACTCGTGAATTTTCAATTGTTGAATTCCTAGAATTGTTGAAAGAGGAGAAAAATCAGAAGGAGTTTCGTCACACAAAAATTATTATTGGTGATAAAATGTTTGGTCGTGAAGTGCCCATGTACAAACAATTATTCATGGATATAAGTTCCGTATTAACGGCGTTGGTGATTCGAAGCGAGTTGAAAAAGGACGACATTCTTTCTCTGGACTTTCCTGATGTGACTTTTCAATCTCTAAAAAGTATTGAGCTTCATGTTTACCCTTCAAACAATTCTGTCAAAGCTGATCTCCAAGGAATCCTTCCACTGTTCGAAAATGCGAAAAACATCACCTCCATCTCAATTGTTAATAGTGGAAAGTGCGGAATTTTATACGAGTTGATTTGTTGCCTTCATGCATTGAAAATGCCAAGCTCTCTGAACAATTTACAGCTACAAGGGCCATTAGGCAACAGAGATTTTGTGCAAATTAATGAGATGAAACTGCACTTATCGACCCTTTCATTAACATTCGGAATGGATTTGAACAGTGAAGCTCTTAACGAGTTTCTAAAAACACAATCCAAAACACTTAGGGAATTGAAGCTTGGCTTGTTCACTCCTAAGCTGTCAGAACTTGATGTGAAAATAGTTATCCCTAAATTGGATAACCTAAAGTCACTTATCATTAGCGAGAGAAAGCCTGGTCTCTCGTTGCGTTTGGTCTCATCTCTTTCGGAAACGCTTCCTAAACTCGCTAATTTGGACCTTAGTTTATTGTGGGATAGAGAAATGATTGATAAGACGTTTCAATCTGAAGTAAGGGCAGATGTAGTAACATCGTTGACCCTTGACTCTTTGCCTGATTCCGGGAAATTTTTCCAGCAAATTATTACCTCCCTTCCACAGCTGAAAACACTGAAAACCATTCCAAAGCACTATGTGATAAAGACATTGTTAGTAAATTGTAGGGGATTAGAGGAGTTAATTCTGATGGAAGCAAAGTCTAAGGAATACTCAATAATGGCTTGTGTAGCTGGCATAAACCATACAAAAATTAGCAATTGGTTTATTTCTTCAAATTCGGATAAGAAAATAATTGAGAAAAAGTATCAGGAAACCTGTTTAGGAAACAATATTACAGTTCTGAAAGGTAACATGATTAAATTGACATGTTGAATTCTATAGTAAATTTTAATTTTTCGAAATTTTGTAATTGATAGGCTTAAAGGCGTTGAGACTTCAACGCATGAACCAGAAGGAGCCACTTACATTTGTTTGCAAGATGGTTTTTCTTAAAATGGAGAAGTCCCTACAAACAATACAATTTTGTGGTCTGGAATCATTGTTTGAAAAGGTAGATATTTTCTGTAAAATATGCGTGTGGAATCGTACAGTTAGTAAAAAATCAATTTAAATTTCAGATGCCGATTGAAGTTCAAACTGCGATGAAGGAGAAGTTCCGGATTGAATTTTGAAATTACTTGAAGGAGATTGAGCTGGATATTTTTGCTGGAAGGGGTCTTTATGTACATAGGAATTATTAATTAATCTTTGGGATATATAAAAATTAGGAAAATTTAATAAAGAAGCTGTGTTTGAATATAAAATAATAATAAATGTGAATAGTTAAAAATGTTACATGAAGAAGCGTTTAAGATAAATATGGTTATGGATATAGTAGTGTTTAGGTGATAAGTCTATTATACGCAAATAAATATGATAATATAATTTTAAAACATTTGACAGTACAAAATTTATTCGTGACCATTCACCTACTTCATAAGTCATACAGATGTGATTTTTGGGAAAATCCATTTTACAAAAGGACTGATATAAAAGACACGACGATGTTCACCTCCACCAAGATCCTTTAAAGTGACGTGTGTGATGCAACTTACATCTGATTTTTATTGAAGCCACGGACGCTAAAACAAGCTAGATTAAAACTGGAAAGGAATGGAAATAGATAATAATAAAATGCTATCATAAATGATTTATGTTCCAAAGAAATTTACATGTCAGGATTGCAGCCACACGACTAAATTCAAGCCTGTCAGCTAAAAAACGGGGTCATCATTATCCCATTCCAAATATAAGAATAATATGGGCGCAATAACAATAAGTACAGAGACTCTCTGTCAGAGAGGACAATGTCCTTTTCAAAAACAAAGCATTACCAGACGCATACTCAAGAGCGCCCATATTTTTGCCCGAAGTGTCCAAAAGAGGTTACTTTAAAGCAGTTGCCAAACATTCATTTAGAGACTCTAATATCAGCTCTTGCAACTTTCTCATTTTAGCATAAACCTTCCTGAGTACTTCTAAACTGGCTTGGACTTGTAGTATTTTTATATTTGGAAAGAGAATTCCAGCATTTTCCATAGCTTTTGGTGAAAGCGTCGTACTAAACAGTCTTAAGCTTTTCACACTGCGCCCTACGTAATACTCACTTTTACCCAAGTGGAAAGAGTTTTCTGTCCCGGCTCCTTCTGCAAGCTTTGAAAGTTGAAGATGTTCCAAAGCTGGAAATAGATTTTTGTGGGAAATGCGCTGATTTAAATTCTAGGTTTTGCCCTTCTTAACATCTCCGCGAAATGATTTTTGGAGCACTTTTAATTTTGGCATTTTGATTCCTAGAAATTATGTCATCTCTTTCTTACATCCAGAGCATAAGTTATGCTGAATAACATGCCACATTAAGCAAAAGATAAAAGGGATTATAAGCTGGCCTATGTGACAAAACACTAATCCATTTGTAGGAAATGGTTTTAAAATAAAAGCATTTTTAATTGAAACGCACACGACTCTATTGAGTAACAAGTGACTAATTGTAATAGATCATTTACTAAAAGTTCAATGCAGGATTGCATTTTTTCAGGGCATTCATGAAACTTTTATGATGAAATTTTTTCATGGAGTCATAAGCGTTGTCTGCAAACTAGTCCAGTGCGTAGACAAAGAGCAGCGCACTGCAGCGTAGACAATGCTATGGGAAGGAAAACTATTTGGACTCTTATACGCTTCTGTTCTGTGCATTAAAATTATGAGAAAATTTCACTGCAGTTGCATGCAGGGCAGAATGTGTCTTTGACAAGAATCAAAACAAACCCATTTGGCATTCATCCTAAATTAAAAATCAAAAATAAATTTATTAACTAATTGGCATTTTTTTTTAATTTGGCAAATATTCAAAGTTAAACTAATCAAAGTAGTGAAACCAGGCGTTTTTTTATAAATATTTTTCTTATAAATTTCAATTTTTACTAAAAATGTCTTCCACTCAAAATGAAAATGGGGCGTTTCCTGAAAATCATGTGGATAATTCCATAGCAACTAGTGCAAATAATCTAGTTGTTGAGATTTTTAGCAGTTCTGGGACCACTCAGAAGGCTGACATTCAAGAGGAATCCGTGGAAAAGCCAAAAAGTGCTGGTGAAAGTGAAGAGAAGAAAGAGGTTAAATTCAGTTAAATTTTAAACATTTCCTTCTTGTTATAAGAAAGCTAATGTTTTTAATTTTTAAATAATTCAAAAGGAGTCTAGAAAAAAGTATGAGTGTGAAGCTTGTTGGACCATTTTCGATAGGAAGGAACTTCTAGACCAGCATGTAAATAATTGATTTTTTTTAATTCTTAAGACGCAAATTTAAGGATGATTAAATATTGATTTTTATGTCTTTAGATGGCAGAAAAGCATTACTTTAAGGTAACGGACGGAGAGAATGGAGAGGTTGGTTCATTTTCAATTTTAAAATTTGTTTCTTATTGTCCTTTTCATTAATTTTATATTTTTTCCTTTTTTGCAGGAAAGTGAGAAAGAAAATATTCGTTGCAATTATGACAGTTGTGAGGAGGTGTTTACTGATTGGGTAGAATTTTGTCTTCATGTAAGTTAAGATGTCAAAAATAATAAGTACAGTTTAACTTTGGAATTAATTGTTAGTAATATTTTATTTGCTTTTACAGCAAAAAGTGCACGTCTTTCGTTGTCCCAATGAAAATTGCCCAATTGCTTTTAAATCACAGGCGGATGTGGACGCACATGTAAGTTAATTTTCTCTTAACTGACAATTGAAATGCAAAAAAGCATGTTATAAAATTCAACCTTTTATAATAACAGCTCGAGAAAGTACCGGATCATGCTTCCATGCCAATGTCAGGAAAGGCGGAGAAAGCAAGTGGGGATGATGATGGAAGAGAATTGGGAAGGGAGAAAAACAAGGAAGCCGCTATGAAGGGATCTGAACAGAAAGGAAGAGGAGATTTACCTGAGGATGAGAAGAAATGTCAAGTTGTTTAGATTTTAAGTGTTCGAAGTAAAAGTAGTTGGTTAAATTTGATAGTGTTCAATTGTTTCAGGTTTAATATAATTATAATGGGATTTTTGGGATTTACATGCAGTTATGTTCTAATTGATTCTATAATTTAAGTGGTTGCTGTTGGTTGGATTGTGTTAATTAAAATTAAAAGTCTAAACATTTAATCATATTCAAATATTTATTCGATCATCCATTCTCCGTTTGGACCGGAAAAAATGCTTCATAAAATTTCATACCTGATCAAATAAAAGTTTCGAAAGAGCTCGTTGCTTCATCTAAAAAATTACAATTCGTCGGCATTGAAAATGCCACAACGACGCTGTTCATCTCCGCCTAAAGCCATTAACGTGTTCCACTAGTCCCAATTCATTTGGCAAAAGTAGTGGTGCGTGCAAAAATAGGTGAAAGTGATAATAGCATGTGAAATTTACAAACTCGATTTATTTATTTGCAAAAACTAAATTTATTTAGTTAGCTTCAACGAGCAAAAAAAGGAGATAGCATGCAATTGGGAAAAGAAAAAGTAGGCGTAAGTCAGCTAGCTAGACGCTTTCCCTACTGGACAAACGGGAAAGCTTATCAGCTCTGAAAAACATCGAAAACTCTTAACTAGCTTACAATTATGTACATCAATTAACTACTAACGAAAAAATGAATCTATTATCTATTTCGACAAGACCAGTTTAGACACCGGCGAAAAATGATTTGGTTTAAATAACTAGTAGATTCGACACAAATTGTTTCAAAATGAACTCATCTTATAATCTATTTAATTAACTTGACCAATCCATTTACTTTTTCAAAATTTCAATAATTATGACGTCTTTTATTCAAAAATTATTATTCTTCCTTTCCACTCAATCGGCAACAGTGTTTTTCGTATGAGCTTCTTGTGTAAACCCTTTTCCCATACGAGAGGGTTTTCAGTTGTGGAAGCAATTTCCAAATGTTGGATTCATACATCCGCCCAGAAAAGAGGAATTGGTGTATTTTAACAATCTCATTAGAACCTAATTTCTCCAACTCCTCTGTCGTAAAATTTACTTTTGACGGTTGAATGTGAATGTTTTCGACGTGCGAGAATAAAAGGAGAAAGTTGTAATCAGCGTAAAAGCCGGATTTCCTGTACCAATAATCGTAATCAGGAGTCTGTGGAATCTCCAGTGTTTTGATGCTCTCAGGGCACTCTATATCTCCAGGGAAGCCTTCAACAGGCTTGCTCAAATTTTTTTCCCATATCCAAGCATTGTTAAAACGAAGAGTTTTCAGAGGACAGATTCGGAGGTTATGCAAGGTTCGAGAGATGGTTTCAAATGCTCCTGTCTTAGACTCTTCATCGAAACCATCTTCTGGTATCAGAGCAGATGAGAGCAACTCCAGCTTTGGAAA
>JAHZMU010001398.1:0-15010 GCA_027743725.1 Rambutsinella grinnellia
CAATAGCGATGATGTCCACTCGGATTTCGAAATCTTCAAAAATGACATTGACTGTGCTTTATGTGATGGGCCCATAATTTGTGAGGAATGGAATGTGAGAAAAGAATTCCTACAGTGTTCTTATTGTTTTAACTCCTTTCACCGTGTCAAATGTTTGTTATCCTATTCGGATAAAACTTTCAAGAGACTAAAAGAAGACAGAACCTCAAGTTGCCCCAGGTGCGTAGCAGTGTTTCAACCGAAGACAGCGGAGGAGACGTTAGAGATCAACGCGGATAAGGATGAAAGTGATAATAGTGATTTTGAGTTCGATTTCTGTGCTTTCTTATTTCGACTTTGTAGATCTTTGTACCATTTGTATAACTTTTTATATGGGCAAAGCCCAATCTGGGGAGTGTATGAAATATGGCTATTTTTAGTTAATTTGGCAATGTTTTCTTCATTTTTAATTTGGCCAACATGATTTATTTTAATTGATTAGGATTTTTGGTTACGATCAGGAATGAATTACGGATTTTGTCTAGAGATTTTTCGATTAGGTAACGTTTAGTAATGGATAGTGTAATGTGGATATGATTTTGGCCAGCAGTTTTGTAATTTGTTATAGTTATGATTCTGTAAACCGTGTTAGGGTAGGAAGAACAAATTGTAAATTTGATACCTGTAAACACGTTTCAATAAAATTGATCTAATCTAATCTAAAAAATATGATGTGTACATGGTTTTATGACAAACAGAGAAGGTGACAAGGAGATGTATACGTCAGCCTATGATAAGGTAATATGGGTTTGAGATGAGAGGATAAGGTAAATTGGTTAAGAGAGAGAGATGTGGAAGATGAGGAGGGTTCAAGGTAAACTGTCTGAATAGTTTTAAACCTAAAGCTACTACATACCCGAAAAGTTTTATAATCGCGCCCTGTTATTTTTAACACTTTGCAAATTTTCCTCAGCTATTCTTACCCGGTCTTGTGCCTGGGCAACCACTGCGCTAGCATAATCCAAGTTGAACTGATATTGCTTGTCATCGTACACATACGAAGTCCATGTACTTTCTTCATTCTCGCCAATTTTTCGTTTCTTTATTATCTCCACAGGTTTCCTATAGTTTTGCTGATTATTGATAATCTCTTGACGTCTGCTTTCTGCTTGATGCAATACTTGTTTGTCACCCTCCAGCCGACTTTGCGCTTGTGACAGAGCAAGATTCCAGGCGTCTTCTTCCTGCATCTTTAGCTTTGTTTCTCGTTGCTCTATAGATATACGGTCAGCCTCTGCTATTCGTTGAATTTGCCTTCGAAGCTCTGCCTCACGACGTCCGGAAATGACACGTGCGTCCATTAGACGTTGGCGTACTACCTCTGCCGCAACATTAGCTTCATTGATGTGCTCAAAGCTTCTCTTAACATCGTTAATTCTTTCAAGAAATTTTAGCCTAAATTCTTCTAACATTTCTGCCCCACCGAGGGCGTTACCAGAGGTAAATTCGGCATCAAGTTCTTGCAAAATACTAGCATGTCCCTCCTGAAACGTTGCTACCAAAATACCTGAAGGAATCTTTCTAATAAATTCATCCATTTTATTCCTATACTTTGCTAAAGCACTTTCAATCCTCTTGTTGTAAAATATTTCAGCAGTCGCCTCAAAAATTGTTTTGGAATAGATAACCCCATCAGTTTCCTGAATAGAATCTGCCCACTGTGATACAAATGGTTTAAAATCAGATGCACAAACCTCTTGCCCAAATACTTTTTTCCCTGAAGAAATAATATTATCTGGTGAAAATATTCGTGGGATAAAATCCAAAATGTGGCTGCGGAAGCTTTTTTTCCAACATTCAGGGTCCTCGAATTCAGGGCGATCTGGAAAATTATCACCTGGACTAGGCATGGCATAAACAGCAGTTTCCTCAAAGCAGTTTAGGATGTATCTTCGTGTTTCTAATGCTTGTTGGTGCATATTTGGGTTGCTGTTGAAATACTCGTGATGCAAGTTTTTATGTGCCCCTGATGGACACGTTTCCTTGTCGTAGTAGCCAAATTTAAAGTGACGGTCGTGCCACCAATCTCTCATAAGTAGTACAAGTTTTTGAAATTTAGCCTGACCCGAAGTCCCCGCACTGAAGTTTAAAAATAAGAAATATTCAATCACGTAATTTAGATTAAACTTTTCATGTATTTATTTTAATATTTTTACTTTTTCTGGGATTCGTCGTTTGTCACTGAGAAGTTGGAAAATTCCAAAAGATATCTTAAATATTGAAGCGAATCATCTCCAAAGTGCTTCTCATTATAAATGAACACGGAAGAGAGAAGAACGGACAAACCAAATATTATTGCATTCTCTTGCATCCCTGTTTTATCGTCATACAATCCTTGCGTGTCTATTATAATTACGAATATCTTCTTCATTTCATTTCCAACATTGTGAACAATTTCGAACGGTTCATGCCATATTTGGATTCCGGACGTCACCCTTGTCAAATCATCTCGCCAGGCAAAGCTTCCATTCATTTCCTTCTTTAACCATCCATCCTGATCTTCATCAGTTTTATTACACATGAGATATTTTATGAACTGATTTGCCAGAAAGGATTTTCCAGAACGCTGTCTTCCATTAATAGAAAAAATAGCAACGGGATTATCTCCAATGTCAGTTAACATTTGGAGAAAATAGGAAATAAAGATCATAACCCGCTCCTGTCCCTGATTTGTCATCAGTTCTAGAATGGAAACTCCGCTTGGTTTAGTCTAAAAAATTTAAAAAAATAATTGACAATTTAACAGATTGTTAAAAAAATTCAATGTCGCCTATCCAGAACCTTTTCCTGTAGCTCGTTGTTTTCAAAACTGGCAAATTCCTCATTGGTTAAATTTAGCGCATGTTTGGATGAGTCGCCTAATTTAATTACTGTTGTCTCGCCAAATTTTCCTTCAAGTAATTCTGTAATATTGTAATATATTTATAGGATTTACATAATTAAAATGACATAATATAATAGATACCTTGAGCTGCAAGATGCTTCATATTTTTCAAGACTAGTCCAAGATTCCTTATTGTTGCGGTTTGCCCATTCTCAGAAACCCATTGTTGAATAATCGCATTTAGAAGACTAAACGCATTTGTCTCCTGACTCAAGAAGTTTTTGTTGTTTGCTCGTAGACCGAGGCTGGCATGTAAGAATTCCCAATTAGGAACCAACATTCCGTCATTTTGTAGGAAACATGCCACTTTCCACGCTTCTATGTCTAAATAATTTCAAAGCCATCAAGTAATAGTTACTTAAATTGTATTGCATACTTCTAAATTGTATTCTTTCGATAAGTGTTAAATTAAAACGTTATAAAAATTGTAGACTGTTCTAACCTTTATAGACCATATCTAATTTGCACCCCGATTCAATTGTGCTGGAGTTTTCGTGTATGGATTGAATGACTTCGTTTTTAAGCAAAGTAGGCTGCTCTCCATAGCTAATAGTTAGAAATGGTTCGAAGTGTTCCTTAACCAATGTTTTGACAACGTCAGCCAATAGTCCTTTATGCTCAGTTTCCAAGAAACTAAATGTGAAATCTCCTTCCACGGGATAATACCATTTAAGAGTTGGAACAGAGTCTTTTGAATACTGATAAATAGTCCAAATCAAAATCCAGAGATAAGGAAAATGGTTGCCCCAAAAGGAAATGTATTTTTCTGAGGAATTGTTAAGTAGTTGCTGCACATCTTCAGGAAGCTTGAAGTAATCTCTGTGCATTTCAACAATAATTTTGAGAAGGTGCGAGCATTTTGTTCCGTCGACAACACCAATTGACTCCAAGTAGTTTTTAAGTGAAGGATCTAGAGTATTTAACTGACTTAACCAGTTCCACTTGTCCATTTTGACCATTTTGATAACGTGAAATGTACTGTCAAATGCACAATCAATATAAGTGTCATCCATGTTTAAATAAATCTCTTCAAAGAATGATAAGATTTTTGCCGCTTCCCAAAGCGCAGGATGAGCAAGAATAATACTTGCTGTTGGTCTTTCTTTCTCATCATCATTTATCATTTGATTGATAACCCAGTTAAATGCTTCCGCTCTAAATTTTTCCTCAATTATGATTGCATTTGAATCTAGTTGTGACTTCCCGTCAAGAATATTTACTTCTCTTCTCTTCCCCTTTCCGAAAGGGTGTCCTCCACCAGTCAAAACAAAGTAGAAGATGCAACCCAGCGAGAAAATATCTGCGGCTTTACGCTAGATATTTATAAACTTTGATAAGCATTTTATCATCAAAAAGCAAATAACTCATATTAACTTACAATATAAAATTTCCCATCTGCACAATCCTCATCATCCATTTGCCTAATGACCTCAGGTGCCATCCAGCCTGGGGTTCCCATGACTTCCGAAAGCGTAATTCTGCTTTTCCCATCCTGAAGTTTTCGGGATAATCCAAAGTCTGAGAGTTTCGCGTAAAATCTTCCTCTTTCAGGACATGAAATTAGAATGTTTGCAGGCTTCAAATCTCTATGAACTATATTATTGGAATGGAGGAACATTAATCCTTCCGTAATTTGTCTAATAATATTACACGCCTCGGCACTTATAACATTAGAAGAATTAACAAACTTTTCCAAGTCCATTTTACAAAGCTCAATTGCAATTAGGATAAAATCGTCGGTAAATTCAGCTTTAAAGTAGCGGACAATATTTTCATGCCAATCCAGATTTGTCAATATATTGATTTCTTTCAGGGCGATATTTGAATCCACGTCATTAATGCTGAGCAGTTTAACCGCAACATCTCTTTTCTCAAACTTCCCTTGAAAAACTTTTGTGTTATACGAGCCCCTTCCAAGAAGATTGCTTTTGTCATAGGAAATTGTCCCAAAGTTTTTGAAAGGAGTGGCAACACTTTGCGCATTGATTTGATTTAATATTTCTAACGCTCCGGATAATTTCCTTTCTTGAAGAATTTCCTTCAGGGATCCGTAGCTATTAGTTTTCCTTTGAATTATTTCGTAAAATTTCCAGCATTTGTCATTTGGGTTTTGAATATTTGTCTAACAAGTTTAAACAATAAATGTAGTTTGCCAAAGGATTGCCTAAAGTTTTAATCATAATTATTTAAGCTTACAATTAAAGTCACATCATCCGGAGTTAGCAGCTCGTTCTCTTGACATGCTAAAAGAAAAGTAATGTCACAGGAAGCTGATGTGAAGTCAACTAGTTTCCAAATATTTTGCTGAATGTGGTCTCGTTGCCATTTATCCATTTTAATGTTTTTACGTAATACTTATTTTAAATAAAATTTAATTTTATAATACTTAAATCTGCCGGCTTATCCCGACTACTTAAGAATCTTATTGACTAATATTTACTTATTTTTAAATGAGCCATTTTAATCCAGATTTTAATGGATTAATACAAAGAAGGATTGGAAACTAAAACTGTTGTTAGAATCACCGGCCACGGCTGTGAGCTTATGAGTACCCGTGACTGGTAACCAGTCAAATATTGCAGTTATTCGAATAATGACTATAAGTCTATATGATGACTATATTATAAATACATTTCCCCATCAACTATTTACTTTAAGTAGACGGTTGTTTTTGCGTAATGGAGTGACAAAACAGTTCGTTGAATTTTCCTTATCTCGGCTCAACATTATATTATGCCAAATTCATGAAATATTAAGTATTGTTCCGTTCAATGCTTGCAATCTAATGTAAATTGGTTTCATTGGAGAGATTAGATTAACCTCAAAGTTAAAAAAGAACAAATAAAAATACATTGCGAATGTAACATTGACAAAATTGAACTTACAATTTCATAATTTATGGAAGGAGTTGATGATGGCATTGCGGAAGCTCCTTCCAATTTGGAAGTTCCAAACGATCTTAAATAAAGGCTCATAAATATTTTCCAAAATCAGATTTTTATTAAGGCTTGTCGCATAAACAGTGTAATATTTTAAATCTAATATTTAATCTGGATGATGATAAAAATATCACATCGTTTTTCGCAGAAATTGCACTTAAGATAAAATAATACAAACAAAATACCTGACCCATTCTGAATCAAGAGTCGTTTATTTGTTTTTCAATATTTATTTTTTACCATGAATAACGGACACTTACTTGTATTTTCTCTTTTACGCCAACGGGCTGGATAAAAAACCTGATGTGATAAGGTAATTCTTTTAATGTATTACCTCTGACATCAGAAGTATTCATTTACTTTACATTTATTTAATATTTTATTAGAATCATCAATAATCGTCTCATTTCTGGAATAAAATTTGTGCTTCCAAAGGCTAAAAAATATAGACTAACTTTGGTGATCACAAAAACAAATTAAACAAATATAAAGACCACCTTTATGTTACTTCCCATTAGACTGTCCAAAACGAGACCTTATCAATACCATTTTAAAGCCATGTATTTATCAATACCTTATCAATACCTTATCGAGAAATTTTATAAATTACATCAAAAATGATCTATTTCTGCTTTATAGGATATGAAAGTGTCTGCAATTGATTCAAAAAGCAAATAACGGGGAAATTTGACAACCTCAAATTAATTTTGATAACATTTATGTTCTATATTTACTAAAACATAAATAATACAAGGCTCACCAATTGAGAGCTATTTTGTTTATATATAAAAAATAAACAGAATTGCATAAAATGTTATAACAGAAATGCCAGAAACAAATGAAAGCTACATTTGATGAAGGTTTACTACAGTTAACAGTTACATTTTAAATATATATACTTAATTGTTGCAACAATTAGATAATTGTAGTATTTAAAAATATTTAAATGCCCCGCATAATCTTTCAAATAAGTTTTAAAACTATAGTTAAGAAACCTGAGCATAAGCATGATGTCCAAATCTTTAATTGTAGTATTATTTTTAAATTGTAAGAATGGTTAAAATTATTTTTAAAAACGTAGCTAAGCGCCTTAAACATTACTATAACAAACAAAGCCCTTAATTGCCACACCTGCAATTTAATTGTGCTCATAGTTAGTTAACTGTAGTACTAATTAAGTACTACTTTATAAATTTAAGCAATATATTCATATTCTACGTGTCAGATATACTTTATACTATGATAAATAGCCTTTCTAAATTTAAGATTTAACTATAATTTGTTAATTGTAGCATTCATTAGAAAATAATTAGGAAATTTTAGCACTATGTATGAAATATGTGTGTCATATTTACTTTATACTTAGCCTTATTACCGTAATTCAATTACGGTAATTGATTTTAGAATTTAATTATAATTAGCTAATTATGGCAATAGTTACGCTATAATTAGCCTAGATAATACGATATATGAATTCTACTCATCACGTTTAGTTTATGTTATAAATTTGAGCGATTTTAGATATTAGAACTTAATTGCAATTAAGTAATTGTGCTATTATTTATTTAAGTATTGAAAATGTACTGGCTATATTTAAAATCAAGAAATAAAATAGTTAATACTTTAAATCAGACACTTTTAATTCAAGGTGTGCACGTAACTGCCATTTAATATATTAAAAAATTTCAGCTAGGTATTGATATGGTATTGATATGGTATTGATAACAGACTGCTGAAAAAGTCTCGATTAGCACTATCAATACCAGTATTGAAATGGACAGTCTACTTCCCATAGACTAGACAGCAACATTACTGATTTAAAAGCTTAAAATTGTAAAAGCTAAATGGCATTAAGAAATTATTGAACTTTACTATCTCTTAATTATCATCGTCCGAAGAATGTCCCATGAAATTAAACTTAAAGTTACCTTGCCCAACCGAGTAATACGACTCGAGAGTGGAGTCAATGCCTTTTGAATATTGACAAATAGTCCAAATCAAAATATAGAGATAAGAAAAACGGTTGCCCCAAAAATAAAAGCATTTTTCTGACGAGTTGCTAAATAACTGTTTAACCCCGTGTAAAAAATTTCTGCAGAGTTCTGTGAACACGGTCTGCATAATGATTTCTGCATAAATATTTGTGCCTAGTTGTGCATAAATCGATTTGGACAAATCGGAAAATTTGTGCATAATCAATTATGCATAATTTTAAGCTGCAGAAACCTTTCCGCATGGTCAGCAAATTCTACCCCAAAACATTTAAAGTCGCTAATTACTAAGTTAGTTAACAATAAAACTTATTGTGAATACAGCAGTAGTCAAAGTACATATGAGGGACCTTAACTATAAAATTTTGATTAACTTTCAAAAATAAACCTGGAAGATAAATGCATGTACAAAAGAAAGTCAGTTATATATCTAGTTCGTGAAATGCCTTGTACAAGTGCCTTGAATAAATGGTCTAGGTCAAGTAGAACTTGTTTGAAAGTTCACAATATATGATGGATGTTTAGGTTTAGGGTTTAGGTAAAGTAATGGCCAAATGGTAGTGATAACAGTTAAAAATTTAAAAAATCTGATTTTTAAAAGAATCAAAACCTGCCGAAAGTTTCCTGCATAAATATTTATGCATAAATGAATTCTGCAGAAAATTGGGCCAATTTTAGGCTTAAATCAAATTGAAGCCTTTTTAAATTTTCTGCAGAACTCGGCTGAAATTTTCTGCAGAAAATAATTGAATTTTTTTACACGGGACATCATCAGGTAGTTTAGAAAATTCTTTGTGCATTTCAACCACAGCTTTGACAAGATGTGAGCATTTTGTTCCGTCCACTTCATTTGACTCCAAATAACTCTTAAGCGGATCATCTAGTTCACTTAACCAATTCCAATTATCCATTCTTGTAATTTTATGATATGCACTTTGAAAGACACAATCAATATTTGCATCATCCACGTATGGAAAAATATCCCGAAGAAATGCAAACATCTTTTTCGTTTCCCAAAACGTTGGATGCGCTAAAATAATATTTGCTTTAGGCCTTTCATCCACGTTATCTTTTATCATTTGGTTGATAAGCCAAATGAACGCTTCCGCTCTGAATTTCTCCGCAATTTTTATCGCATCGGAATTAAGGTTTGGTCGTCCATTAATAATATTAAGGTCTCTCAGCAAACTCTTTCCAAATGGGTGTGCTCCACATGTCAGCACAAAATAGAAAACGCAGCCGAGTGAGAAAATATCAGCAGCCGAGGTCTAAATTGTCAAAAAAATTCGATTAATTTATGGCTAAAATTAATAATCTTGCTTGCTTTTAATAAGTACTTACAATATTTAGTACTCCTTTCGGATTATTCCAATCATACATTTGCCGAGTGACCTCGGGAGCCATCCAGCCTGGATTTCCAATTAGATCAGAAACCCCAATTCTGCTCATTCCATCCTGAACACTTTGAGTTATCCCAAAATCGGACAACTTTACATGCAGTTTTCCCTCCTCGGAACAAAACATCAGAATATTGTCAGGCTTCAAATCTCTGTGAACTATTTGGTTGGAATGCAAAAATATTATTCCTTCCGTAACCTGCTTGATAATATTCATTGCGTCCTCGTCTACGAACTCAGACGTTCGAACAAATTGAGTCAAATTCATTCTGCAAAATTCCATAGCAACTAGCACAGAATCTTCCGTGAATTCAGCTTTAAAATAGCGAATAATATTTGGATGGTTATCAAGATTTGTCAATAAGTCAATTTCCTTCGAAGCAATTTCCAACTCGACGTCTTCCACACTAATGATTTTAACCGCCGCATCCAATTCTTCTAACCGTCCTTGAAAAACTTTTGAGTTGTAAGTACCTCTGAGCAGTTTACTCTTGTCGTAAGAAATTGATCCAACGCATTTCAGCGAAGGAACATTTTGTACATTGACCCGATTTAATATTTTTAAAGATCCGGATAACTTTGCTTCTTCGAAAACTATCTTGAGTGGCCCATAGCTGTTTGCTCTGGTCCAAATTTTCTCGTAAAATGTCAGACATTTTTCGACTGGATTTTTGATTGCATCCTAAATGTTTCACACAACATTATTAAAACCGTTACTTATTTAAAGATAAAAATTTGTTAGAACTTACAATTGAAGTCACATCTTTCAAAGTCAATAATCCTTTCCCTAAAAATCCGAAAAGGAAATTGATGTCTAAAAATTGTAGTGCAACTTGTTCGCGAATGTTTTTCTTGCTGTGGTTCAATTCCTCCATTTTTGCAATCAAAATCGACAAATTTACAACTCGACCGGAGATCAGCTTGTTGAAAAGTAGAACTGGACTTGATTCAGCTTGTGGAAAATTGTGAGTCATCCGCAATGACTAAATTATTCCAATTCGTCATTTCAACTGAAGCTTTTCCAACAAAATGGTATTGGTATTTGACAAATAAATTTTATTTTCAGCTGTTTGAATTGCAAAAGAGATTAGGTTAACGGGTCGAGAGGATGACTTAAATAGTTACTAAAGCATAGCGTGGAAGCTGGAAACCTCATTAAGCTTAAGCTGAAAGCGACCAACTAATCGTAAACAAATATTGGTGGAATAATTTCTAAAAATATGTTATCTGATTTCGAGTTACTTCGCCGCTTGCACGTATTAATTAGAGCTTACTAATGGTTGAGTAAACCTTAAGCGCTCAACCGTTTTATTTTTGTTGCAAAGCAGGTATGGATAAATGAACGCGGTTCATCATTTAAAATAGGGTATTTGCCAAATGCCAACGTTACTAGCCAAAGTTGAATTTGTTTAGACTAGACGCGAATAGTAAAAATAGCCAAAATTGTTAACCATCCAAACAACATAGTTGCCTAGTTTGCCCGCCCTGATTCTGTGATGTCTTTTGCAAATAAAATATGATAAATATTTTGTTCAGGTCACATCACATCATATCATTTCATTATAAACCTTCCAATGAAAAGCCTATTTCACCAAAAACCTTTCTGTCTATTTAGTAAGTACTTGCACAATCCATTCATCTCATAATTTTAAATGATTTGTTTAACCTTTTCAATTCAATGAACTGGAAAAAGGAAAGCCATGAAATTTTCATAAAGAAAATACTAAGAATTGTTTTAATAAGGATACAGTTGAGTCAATCCATTTAACGGTTGGAGAAAATTTTCTTCACTTAAATTGTAGACATTCAATTTCTAGTTTTAGGTTACGCAAAGAAGTGACTACATTGAAATTTTGATCATGATCATGTCACGAAAGCCTCAAAATGGAGCCTTGGCAACGCCAATGCATTCAACGTAATAATAGTGAATTAGTCAAAAACACAACTTGTGAACTCAGCTTTCTTTTGGAATTTCAATCAAAAGGAGTGTTGACTCAGGAGGAGGTGTCTTCCATTGTAAGTTGTAGGCAATTGCATTTTAAAAAATAAATTGCATTTTATTTCATCTGTTTAGAATTCACTCCTAATCCAGTGCCATAAATCGGCAGCATTTTACGAACTAATTCAGAAGCGTGTAAATAGCTATGAAATACTTAAGTCAGTTCTTCACGAGACAAGACAGACAGGCGCACTTCAAATATTAAACCAAGTCAATGCACAAAATGTTACCAGCTCGTTTAAAACATTCGGGACAATTTCATATGACAAGACTAAGCTTCTTGGAAGAGGTTTCTACAACACAAAAGTCTACAAAGGAAGGTTTGACAGCAGAGACGTTGCCGTAAAAATCTTTAACGTCGAGGACATAGGATTGGACATTGCTTTAAAAGAAATTGACATATTAAAAAGCTTCGATTGGCATCCAAACATTGTCCGCTATTTTAAAGGAGAATTTGCAGAAGAGTTTGTCTAAATCGCGATGGAACTTTGCAAAATGGATCTGAATGAATTTGTTAGAAATTCGAAGTCAAATGAAGCTGAAGATTTTAACATTATTAAGCAAATTACTGAAGGACTGGGGTTTCTCCATTCTAAGCAAATAGTTCATGTGGATTTGAAGCCTGGAAATATTTTGATTATGTGCCCTGAGGAAGAAAGTCTAAATGTAAAGCTGTCCGATTTTGGCTTATCTCAAAATCTTACGGGTGGACAAAGCGCAATTAAGTTATCAAGTGTCGGGGGAACATTAGGATGGATGGCGCCTGAAGTCATTCGGCAATTGTGTGATGATAATGATAAGCCTTTGACGGGAACGCTTACTATTGTATTAGATGATGAACATTTACTTTTAAATTAAAAATAATTTTAATTGATCTCAATTTAGAGCCCGGCTGCTGACATTTTCTCGCTTGGCTGCGTTTTCTACTTTATCTTAACTCGTGGAGATCACCCATTTGGAAATGGCAACGCTAACGTGAGGAATGCAAACATATTGAATGAAAATTCAGAACTTGATTCAAAAAGAATTAACATCGCAAAGCAATTCAGAGCTAAGGCATTTGCCTGGCTTATCAGCCAAATGATAAACGATAATAAGGACGATAGACCAAACGTACGCACTGTGAAATCAAGTATTGAAGCAGTTGCGTTAATTTGCTAACCTGGTTCTGGCAAGCTCTAGAAACGCGTGCATAAAAAGGACTAAAGGTAAATTTTGACTACAACATAAACGCTATGCCTTATATTGCTCCATTTGCCACTGGTAAATTAATAGTTATTAACTAGCCATTGTCAACCGAATCAGTAAACACAACTTAAATGGCAGCACTTTTGCTATGCGTGTTGCTATCCATTGAAATTGTCAAACAAATTTGTTTGCTAAGCGTTGAGCTTTTAGTCTCGATTAATACGCCAGCTTCGTGCCAACTGAAGTGCTTCTGAAATGCACGCAAACAAAATAGATTGCTCAAATGGAGCGGATTACCTTCGTGACAAAAGACAAGCAACGACTGAGTATAGATAATCATGCCTTTTTCAACCGAATAGAAAGGAAATATTTTTCTAAGTATCTTTAAAGCAAACTTTTCACAATCCGTGACATTTAACAAGAATTAAAATGTACTGTTTTAAAACAATATTTATAGCAGGACTTGCAATTGCTGGTAAGCATTTGTTTTAACTGCTTTAAATTGATAAGGCGCTATAATTAATTTCCCTTTTAATATTCCAGGGCTTGTCACATCCCAAAAGCCATGGGAGCCTGTTCCAAAAAACGAGTCTTGGTGGCTCGACTACCACAACCAATTCATCAACACATCTCAATCACTTGGCTCCCAAATCAAAATAGTTTTCTTGGGCTCCTCCCTCATCGAATACTGGGGGAGTACTGGAAAAGCTCTCTGGGATTCTAAATACGCTCCTCTCGGCGCCGTCAACTACGGCATCCGTCAAGACCGCACTCAACACGTCCTTTGGCGTATCCAGAACGGAGAGCTTGACAACATTTCTCCAAAACTAGTCGTAGTCTACGTGGGTGGCACTAATCTACCTCCAGATGGAGAAGTTGACACCTCACGCGGAGTCTTAGCAGTTGTCGACGCCCTTCGCGAGAAGCTACCAGAGACAAATATTGTCTTCATTGGTTTCTTTCCAAGGGACAGAGGCCAGCACGAGCCAGTCGCTACTACTCTGAGAAGAATTAGAAATGTTACTGACACCGTCGAGCCCCAAATAAATGGTAGGAATGAGGGAAAGTCGCATTTCTTCGATATCTTTTAGTCGCTCGCGCCAGCAAGCTTGGATAGAATTAATCACGAGTTTTATCTTGAAGATAAACATCATCTCAATCAAGAAGGATATGTTCTTTGGGATAGGTTGATGAATGACACATTTTATTCTCTAAATTAGATTAATTAATTAGTTAATTCGTTTAGATTGGTACAAATAAGCCAGGACTATACCCTCCCTCATTGCTAAAAACAAACATTCAAATCTACTACAATAAACCGTTTAGACTCTGACTGAGTGAAATAGATTTAACTGACTCTATTTAACTGAAATTCAGTTACTGAACGACATTTATTTGTTACTTATTAAAATTTACAGTGCTAGCTTATCTTGAAAATATTATAATCGATAATTTAAAACGGGCTTCATCAACAGAGCCCACGGCACGGGCCTGGTTCTATGGTATTTGAAGAATTCAAATTTAAAATCTATGTCTTTTAAGTAATATTTTTTAAGAATTGAGGCTCCTTCACTCTGACAAACGGTCCACAAATACGGTACAAGAAAAGGAAAGCGGTCGCCCCAATAAGAGAAATATTTATCTGGGGATTTGCTAATAAGTAGCTCTTGTAGAGTTTTGGAAAGCTTATAATAAGCTTCATGCATTTCAACAATTACTTTTAGCAAATGCGAGCATTTCTTTCCATCCACAACATAGTCTAACTCTAAGCAATTCTTAGGATGATAATCTAGTGCCTCTAACCAATTCCGGCGCCCCATGTGTGTAATGAAATGACATTCATTGTCAATGTTACTGCAAATGCCAATACTTGCATGGATATCTAAGACGAAATGGAAAAGTTTTGCAGTCTTCCAAAATGCGGGATGAGTAGACACAACCTCCGCGTTTGGTCTTTCGTTTTCATTATTCTTTATCATTTGATTAATTAACCAGAGAAATGCTTCTGCTCTGAACTTCTCTGCAATTTTAATTTCTTTAATATCAAGTTCTGAATTTCCACGTGCAATATTTCCATTTCTCGTCAGGCAATTCCTTCCAAATGGATGTCGTCCTCGTGTTAGCACGAAGTAGTATATGCATCCCAGCAAGAAAATATCGGCAGCTTGGCTCTATGATTATCAAAAATATTTTAGTTAAATAGTTCAGTAAATTTACTTGATGCAATTTTTTTATTCATACAACATAAAACATTCCATTTGAATTAGTCTCATCATCCGCTTGTCTAATGACTTCGGGTGCAATCCACCCTTGTATTCCCAGGACATCTGATAATTTAATTTTCCCGACCCTTTCGGGTAGATTTTGAGATAATCCGAAATCTGATAATTTGGCTCTATATTCTCTGGAGTCGGGACAAGAAATTAGAATATTTCGAGGCTTTAAATCTCCATGAACTATTTGCTTAGAGTGGATGAATATTAACCCTTTTGTAATATGCTTTATAATATTTAGGCAATCCGTATCATTAAATTCAGATTTTTTAACAAATTGATCTAAATTCATTTTGCACA
>JAHZMU010001399.1:0-22714 GCA_027743725.1 Rambutsinella grinnellia
GTGGGATTAAAATTACAACTTGGCTTCAGACAATCACTGCTCCTTTGCTAACTCGACTAAGTATTACTTTGGAAGCCAGCAAATTCTCCATTTCTCTTAAAAATGATGTGTTTTGCTGGCTTAGGCGTTTTCCACAACTAAAATCTATGGAGGTTGATTTGGGCTGGAGATGTATCAAAAATAATTGCAAAATTATTGAAGATAAGCCTTTTTTGGGTGATACCAAGTTATTTTTTCCTGGAATATCTTGATATTACTGACTATTTTGAGCTATCATATGATTTTCTTAAATGGCTTCCAAATCTCAAACACCTGCGCATTGTGACGAGTCAATCTGCTAAAACTCATGAAGGTCTGAATGGCTCTGAAGAATTTCTAAGGGATTATTTTAAAACTAGACAGCTATACGAGAGTAACATTTGGAATGAGTTACCTTCATTGAGAACAATTACGCTTATAGTTTATAATAGATTATGTTGTAATTATAATGAGCCACTACGTTTTGATAGAACTACATTTAATGAGTTGAGAAGAAAAGGTGACTTAACAAATCACAGAGATTATTATATCAATAGATCAATAAATTTTACAGATAAATTTGCAGAGGTTCCTAAATCTATTAAAAATGAGCTGGAATATTTTGGGGATAAGGGAGTATTAATAAAAGCCAGCTTAGACCCAGCCGAGCCCAAGATATTTGTATCGCCAACCCAGCCCAGCCCAATATATTTGTATAGCCAGCCCAGCCCAATATGTCTGTATGGCCAGCCCATCTCAATATATTTTCATGGCCAGCCCTGCCCATTACAATTTTCTGACCAACCCAGTCATATATTTGTAAAAAGCATTTTATAAAAAAATATTTTCTATTTACTCCATAACCAGCGATTTCACTAGCGATCCTTGGGAGAGAACTTAATATTTCTGATGTAACTCGAGACGCTCAGATTTCCCATTTCCGAAGATTGTAGCAAACAATATTTTTTATACGTTGCCGGTGGTGTAAGTTTCAGACCTAATATTTCCTTAATGATTAGTACGAGTAAAGAAAAAAAGGAAATTCAGGTGATGATGTGATATAATTAGTGTAGACTATCTAAGGCTGTGATAATAAGGTAGCAATAATAGAAAATGTGAAATGGATAAAAATAAAACAAGACAAAATAAAATATTAAAATAATTAAATATTTTATCAATTGATGATACTAAATGGGTTTTATTGGCATGGCGATTACCGCCTTTTATTCTTCACGAGCGGTTCTGCAAAAAAGATATGTCGATTCTTTGCTAAACTACAGCATGAACAGCTCATCAGATATCATATCGGAAATTGGCTATCGATTTGCTAGATAAAAGATTTGATCAATACTATGGTATTTAATTATCATATCTTTAATTTATCATAGTTGGTGTCAACCGTGCCGCTTGGTAATATCTGGGTTTTTAACATTGAATATGTAGTCGTAGTCTGCCGTAAGAAGCTTATATACATTTATAGGATATAGATTAATCACTTTTATAAAACCAAACTGATATTTTAGAAATGGGAATTTTAGCATTTTGGATTTTAGTATTATTATTACTATTACTAAATTTCTGTACTTGTGATATTAGTTTAGAAGATAAAATTCTGCCTATAAATTTGCATCTAAATATTTTTTGAAAAGTGTACTCTACAGATTATCACAAACGAATTGGAAACTTCCAAGGTATGAAGTATTTGTAAAATATTTAGTTTGCGGAAAGGTACTGATTAAAACTATCCAATGTATTTTTCTGCTTTCAGGTAGGATTAACTGAATCTTATTATTTAGAATCTTTATCAAATCCATCTATCCTCCTTTCTCAAAAGTTTATCGTGGACAGGAACGCAACGCCTAAAAATTCAGACGTAATCTGTGACCAAACCGCTTATCTGTAACCGCTTATAAATTGTTACAAAAAATGCAAACATGAAAATGTAATGATAAATGAATAAGCTGAATAGAAAAATTATATGCAATATAATATATATAATTTGTTTTGAAATAAATTATATTTCAGGCTTAAAATGAATAAAGCTTCTAAATAAAATTAATTTGGTTGGTATGCAATTTTAAGAATGACATTAAAAGTTTTTGAAGTAACTTAAAGTGTTTTGGTGAATGCTCTAAACAAGTTTTAGAAAATAAGAGACAATTATTCCGAAAGCTGTCAATTTGTATTGAAGTTTAAAAAATTCGCAAAATGATACTCGAACCGTGCTAAGTTCAAGGTTGGCAAATTTGCAAAACATGCAAGGTTAAAAAAATACGTAAGTGTCATCGGTTCGCATTAAGAAAATTTGGCTTACCACTTTTAAATTTCCAATATGGCAGCTGTCTCTCGAAATTTATCCCTTTACCTAATGCTTATGTTTGTAGTTGAAGTGCTCAACTTTCAAAGTATACACACTCCACTTAATAATAAATTCCTTGCGAGATTTTCCAAAGAAATTTATTCAATATGGGGACCATTGCCAGAGAAAGTTGATCTAACTAACATCCAATGGTTTGGTTGCCACTTTCTCGTAAGTAATTTTGCAGGCGTCCATCTCGTAAATGTAGACAAGCCCTTAGTTATTCGGAAAGCTGTTGTTGGACTTATGGGAAACCAGCTTATTTGGGTTTTGGAAGGGAGGGGTAAACTTGAACAGATTTGCCCATCATTTTCACTCGCAAATTACTCAACGTATTGGCGTTACTCTTGGCGTTTTAATTGCGCAGGGTTTGATAGGCGCAAATTAATTGAAGAATCAAAACAGTCAAAGTGTGAAGTCAGCATTTATATCCTTCCACCCCATTTCGAATATCAGTTTTATCAATTTACTTTGGACAAGATTACATTTGACTTTAAATTGAGAATAAATAGTTGGGGACAATATACCAACTTTGCAGAGTGGCAGAAGGAAAATTGTGAGAAAGAAACGAGCAAAGTGTTTTCAAAGACGCCAAAATTATATGTTTTGGTAGGGCAAGAGAAAGTAAACAGAATGGAATATTATTCAAGATTTGTCCGTAAGTTGATAGTATCCAATCATGGCATTATATGCGGATGTGGGAAGTCGTGCGATGTCACCCTTGCTATTGCAGAACTGGAAGATAATCAAATTCGCAAAAATTCAGCAAGTCCTCTGGAAAACTATAAAATTAGAATTGAGCTGTCTGTCGACATAAAATTGCAACAAGAGTTTCGTCTTTGCAAGCATAAATGGGAAAACCCTTTACCAAAAGCTTACGAAGGAATCAGCAAGGAACAACTCACAATCCGAGTTATTTCTCACATCTGGACATCAATCATGAAAAACTATTCATATAGCTTAGGTCATGGATTTTGTGTGAATGGAGTTAAGCATGGCATATTCAAAGAATTACATAATGATCAATCACAACTCCAACTAGATTGGGAACGAAGAACCGATACAAGTCTTTTCCATATCGCCCTTGTCTTTCCAAACGTATCTGACCAATTTATTTTTGTAGTTTGTGGGTTTAAAAATGTAGAACATCTTTTGTTTGAAGAGCTCGTAAGCGTTTATGATTTTGCAGTGTGGATTTGTCTAGCAGCGGCTATCATACTTTTTGCTTTAACACTAAAAGCATTTGCTTTTTATTTATCGGATAGATCATTCTTTTATTTCTCGTTTGCTAACCTGCTTATTGAACAAGGCGCTAACTTTAATGAAGAATTTATAAAAAGTAATTCCATTCGTTTAATGCTTAGCTTATATTTCCTCACGAGTATCATTTTGAGCCAAGGCTACAAACAAAATAACGTTTATAACATGGTTAGGCCAAGACTCGTGGAAAAATTTAAAGAATTTCATGACTTGGTCGAGTTCAACTACAGCTTATATTTTAAAAATAATGAGGTTCACCTTAAAGAGTGGCGGATACTTCAAGTTTCAAATATGAGTTGGGAGAAGGCTGATATTATTGAATTTACTCCTGAAAAGTATCACGGTCATGTAAAGTATTTGAGTCTTGAAAAGGATTTGTTTCGGCTTCACGTTTTTTCTCGATTTGATTACTATTTTGGAGCTAATCGTGGTTGGTGGCGACCGAGCTTGTATGGGACATTTAGGCATAATAGCTTTGGTGAAATGGTGAAAAAAAATGTCTCATTCCCACCTCAACCCGGATTGATGCTTCATGTATTAAAATGGCTAAATTTGACTGCCTCGGCATTAGGTGCTATTAAAGATTGGCTTGAATTGGGAAAGGAAAAGGAAAAGCAAGTTAAAATAGAAAATGTTTAGAGATTGCAAAAACGTGGCGATAGTGCTGACAGTGGATGAGGGAAATGAATTTTTAAAAAGTCTTGATAAAGAGAGAGTGTATGAAGGTGGGGAAAAGTGGATAGCGAGCTCCTTCAACTTTTATTTTGGAGGGCAGATTTCATCAGGTTTTGCTAAAAGACTTGGGATGTTTAAAGAGTCTGGGATTAAAGAGGAGTGGGTGAAAATCTTGGAAGGAATTCGTAACAATGTATATCATAATAGCAGTGAAATTGAAGGGGGACAGGGCCAGCGGCAAGCGGCAGATTGCCCAGCGGCTGCTAATTTAAAAGGAAATATTTTTGTTATATTTAGTCTGCTAATAGTTGGTTTATTTTTGGCAGTATTAGCCTTATGGGTAGAGAGACTTGTGGACTTCGCAAATCTAATGTGGATGTTTAGGAAGGGGAATAGACCATATTTAAGAGAAGGAGTTAAAAATTCATTGCGCGCAGTTTTAGTTGTCAGCAATAAAATTATACATGGCTAGCTCAGTAGCGTTTTTGTTTTTATAAAAATGGATATACGGAACATTTTGGTTCATGCTAAACCATATCAGAAACAAAATATCCACTTGAACTTTATTTGTAAATGTGAGAAGAATTGATGTTAATATCAAAACGTTGCTGGATAAAAATAGTTTGGTAGAAGAAATTAAAGTAAATATTTTCCGAATAAATTAATTTGACATTTATTATAAAATCGTATTTAAGCCAAGGTTTTCAATCGCACGAATCCATTTTGGGCTTGTCCATTACTTATCCCAGTTAATCTATCTGCCATTTCTGTGTGGTATAATTTCTTAAATAACAATCCATGTTGGTTAGCCATAGTAATCTTTCAAAGTCATCATTACCCACATTTTATTACAAAGGCAAAGCAAAGTCATTTCGTTTTAGTGTGTCGTCAATGTAAGTCTTTATTGCATAAAAAGAGAAGAAAAATGGATGCAACTTTTCTAAAAGAGTTCAATCTAATTTCCCATTCTTCATTGAAAAAAGTTACAGGCATCCCATTCAATTGGGATGCATCCGGGCATTTTAGCCTTGACCAAAGGGCATTCTACAAGAGCTTTATAATTAATTATTGTGCAGCTTTAACAATTTTTGCTCATATTCTTCAGGAAATTGTTAATTCGGAGGGAGATATATTATCTCTATCATTTATCATTCATTGCAGTGTTGGGTATGCATCTTTTGCAACAGGATCTATCTGTCTGAAAATATATTTGAGTCCGGAATTATTATTAGAGTTTAATAACGGCTTGAATGAAACTAACAAAAGAATAAGCGGATCGCATTTGCGTAAAGTCAAATTAATGGCGATGCTTACAATCCAGATTCTTAGAAAAAGTGCGCTGAAAATGCTCCATTTTGTTTTCACCTTTGGGACGTGGTTATTCCCAAGCTTTCCAATCAATATGATGAGCTATTTTCCTTGGAATTTAATCACGAATGGGGTGACATGTGCAATTAATTGGGTGCCTGTGTTACCCTTACTGCTCAAGATTGGAATGAATAGCTTGGGAAACTACTTACTTTGGATATTTACAGGGAAATATTGGTGTGCCTTCAGTACCCAAGTTGTTTGCGGGTGTGTTGAGCTCTCCGAAGCAATTCTAAATGCCCATGAGCTGATGGAAACAGGACGGGTAAAAGTCGGAGTTCGGAAGCAGAGACAAATCCAAATTCTTGCAGAGCTCTTCAACCAACTTCTGTCAACGCTTTTAGTCCTCATGCTAATTCACTTAATGGTAGCGGAAATAATTTGTACCTTTTTATTGTTAAGTAGGGGTGAAAATAGTGGAGTTTATGTAAAACTATTTCTGATTGTTGGAAGCTTAAATGGGTTAATTGGAATTCTCGTATTTTTCTCGTTTTGCTCCGAAGTAAATCATACGTCAGTGAAATGTAAAAAGGAGATGCATAGACGTAACTGCGTTGGAGTGGGATTCAAGAGAAAGGAATTTGAAAAGGTATTTCGGTCCATTCCAATCACAAAGATTAGCTTTGGAAGTGCAAACCATATTGATAAATTGACTCCGGTCGTTTTCCAAGATTTTGCTACAAGAAGTATTGCAGATTTGCTGCTTTTGAGAAAAGCTCGTGAATGAATTATTAAATTGTTATTAAATAGTATAATTACATTTGTATGGGTTCGGAATATTTGTAAAAACCGGAGGTAATGAAAAGTGAATAAGCTGAATTGCAAAAAAGTATAAATTAATTTGTTTTGTTATTATTCATTTAATTCTAATTATAGAAGTCAGCTAAAAAATTTAATTTGCACGAATCAATTCTGGGCTTACCTCATCTCATCCTCTTGAATTTATTAAAGGCACTTATAATTGGAATAATTTATCAGAAAGTATTTCAGTTAGATTTGGTAGATAGTAATTTTTGTTATATCATGAATGTTTAAAGGCAAATCAAAGTCATTTTGTTTCAAACTGTTAAGCGAAAAGGAATAAATTTTTTTGAGAGAAAGACAAAAAATGAATTCAGCTCTCATGGAAGAAGTCAACACAATTTCGCATTCTACATTAAAAAGGATCACAGGTATACCTTTTAAATGGGACATAGATACTGGACATTTCAGCCTTGACCCGAGAGCATTTTACAAAAGCTATATAATAAATTATTGTGGAGCGCTAACAATTTTGGCTCATATTCTCCAGCAAATCGTAAATTCTGAGGTGGAAATACTATCTCCATTCTTAGTCATCCATAGCATTGTAGGCTATGCATCTGTCGTAACAGGATCTATCTGTTTAAAAATATATTTGAGTCCACAATTAATTTTAGGGTTTAATAATGGTCTAGTTCAATCTGGTAATATAGGAAGCGCGTCATATTCGCCTAAAACAAAATTAGTGGCAATGCTCACATGCCAGATTGTAAGATTTAGCACGCTGAAAATGCTACCTATAGTTTTCGTTTTTGGGACGTGGTTATTCCCAAGCTTTCCAATAAATATGATGAGCTACTCACCTTGGAATTTAATCACGACTGGAGTGTCATCAGTATTTAAATGGTTGTCTGTTCTGCTCTTACTGGTCAAGACTGGAATGGAATGTTTGGGAAACTACTTGTTTTTAGCATTCATATCAAAATATTGGTGTGCTTTCACTACTCAACTTGTTTTCGGATGTGTTGGACTCTCCGAAGCAATTCGAAACGCCCACAAGTTAATGACAACCGGACATGTAAAAGATGGAGTGAGGCTACAAAGACAAATTCAAATTCTTACAGAGCTCTTCAACCAACTTCTGTCAAGTCTCTTGGTACTCATGTTAACTCATTTAATGTTAGTGGAAATAGGTTGTACCTTTTTATTGTTAAGTAGAGAACATGAGAGTGGGTATGTGAAGCTGTTCCTAATTGTCGGAAGTCTAAATGGGTTGATTGGGGTACTCGTTTTATTCTCTTTTTGCTCCGAAGTAAATCATACGTCAGTGAAATGCAAAAAGAAGATCGATAGTCTTAAATGGGTTGGTGTGGGATTCAGGAGAAAAGAAGTTCAGAAAATATTTCGCTCCATGCCAATCACAAAGATTAGCTTTGGAAGCGCAAATCATATTGATAAATTGACCCCAGTTGTTTTCCAAGATTTTGCAACAAGAAGGATTGCTGATTTGCTACTTTTGAGAAAAGCTCATGAATAAATTGTCATTCTGTTATGTAAATAGAATGGTCAAAGGTTTGGTTAGGAAGTTATTATTATTTTGAACTAAAACCCGGAAGAAAAGCGTAATTCTGTTGACGTATAAACACAATCATGCTTGATCTTAATTTTAATTTGCACGAATCCATTATGGGTTTTATTCCGTGTCCATGAAAGTATTTATATTTTGATTTAAACTAAATCGATTTTGGCCATAGAAATCGTAATGATTATGGCGTAATCCTTTCTAGTCATTCATATTCAAAGGTACAAGGTAGTCATTTCTAAGCAATAAAGGAAAGGCTTAAAATTTAAAAGCTTAAAAATGGATTCTAGTCTCGTAAAAGAGTTAAATCTAATTTCCCATTCTGCTTTGAATAAGGTGACAGGTATTCCTTTCAATTGGGATGTATCTGGGCATTTCAGCCTGGACCCAAAAGCATTCTACATAAGTTGTGTAGTAAATTATTTTGGGTCTTTAACCGTTTTTTCTCATATCCTTGAGGGAATTTTCGAAGAGGTGGATGCATCATCGCTTACCTTCGTCATCCTTTTTGGTTATTGCTTCGGCTGTTTTGTAATTGGGTCGATCTGTCTGAAAATGTATTTGAATTCTGAATTAATATCAGAGTTCAATAATGGATTAGCCCAATCCAACAAAAGAGGGGCACATTTGACAAAAGTGGCAAGCCTGACGTGTCAGGTCGTAAGAATTAGTTTGCTCAAGATATTATCTTTGGTTCTCGTCGTCGGGGCGTGGCTTGTTCCAGGCTTTCCAATTAATATGATGAGCTACTTTCCCTGGAATGTAATCACGAATGGAGCTCAATGCGCTGTCCATAGGTTGCCTGTTTTACCCCATCTGATTAGGATTTCAATGGAATGTTTTGGAAACTACTTATTTTGGGCTTTCCCAGCCAAGTACTGGTCTGCTGTCACAATTCAAATTGTTTGTGGCTGTGTTGGACTTTCGGAAGCAATTCGAAAGTCTCATAATCTAATCATTAAGGGACGTGTAGAAGATGGATTGCGGCTTCAAAGACAAATCCAAATTCTTGCTGAACTCTTCAACCAATTTTTGTCAACACCTTTGGTCCTCATGCTAATTCATGTTTTGCTCGTGGAAATTAGTTTCGCCTTTTTATTGATTAGCAGAAATGGGCAAGGAGGTTTCGTAAAGCTGTTCCTGATTATAGCCGTTTTAAATGGATTGATTGGAGTCCTAGTTTTATTCTCATTTTGCTCCCAAGTAATTCATACGTCAGTAAAATGTAGAAAGGAGATAAGAAGGCTCAATTGGGGTGAAAGCGGAATGAAACGAAAGGAATATCAGAAAACATTTCGTTCCATACCAGTTACGAAAATCAGTTTTGGAATTACAAATCATATTGATAAGTTGACTCCGGTTGTTTTTCAAGATTTTGCAACAAGAAGGATTGCAGATTTGCTACTTTTGAGAAAAGCCCATAAATTGTCATAAACACTTCAGTCCAATTGAATCCAATCAAAAGTCATTAAAATTCAAACATTTAATTCCAATTAAGTCCAATAAATCAATATACCGCTATATTTTCCATCAAAGACAAGCATCAATAAAATTGTTCTACTATGTAACCGTTTGCCCGAATCCCACAAAAAATCAACAATTCTATTTTCTATCGTCTAGTACATGCTTTCATAAAAAGTATTTAAATCTTTAATCTACTATTAACTGTAGATGTTTTCTGAATAAATTATTTTGGCCTTCATTCTAATATCAGATTTGAAGGTTTTAATTTAAAAGAATCAATTTTGGGCTTGGCTTATCCCCGTAACTATTTGATAGATTTGTATTTGGAAGGCTTTCCAGAATAATAAAAACCATCTTCGTTTGTCGGAGACTAATCGTTTAAATTCGTCATTAGTCAATGACATGTAAAAGTCATTTCGTTTTGACTCGTCATTGAATCAAGACTTAAAAATTCATTGCTTCACAAAATAAGAAAATATGGATTCAGCTATCCTGCAAGAGTTCAACATAATTTCCAATTCCGCATTGAAGAAGATAACTGGCATCCCTTTCAAATGGGGCATAAACAGTGGGCGTTTCAGCCTTGACCCGAAAGCATTCTACAAGAGCTCTATAATAAATTTTTGTGGAGCTCTAACAATCTTGGCTCATATTCTCCAGCAAAGTATAAAATCAAGGGTAAACGCCTTATCTCTATCCTTCGTCATCCACTGCGTTGTAGGCTATGCTTCTGTAGCAACAGGGTCTATTTGTCTAAAAATATATTTGAATCCGGAATTAATGATACAGTTTAACAATGGCTTGGCTCAGACTAGCAAAAACGGGCTACATTTGCCTAAGACAAAATTAATGGCAATGCTGACATGTCAGATTGTAAGATTTAGCGCGAACAAAATGCTCCCTTTTGTTTTCATTTTCGGGACGTGGTTATTCCCAAGCTTTCCAATTAATATGATGAGCTACTTTCCTTGGAATTTAATCACGACTGGAATTACATGGACGCTTAACTTGTTTCCTGTACTATCTTTGCTAGTCAAAACTGGAATATATAGCTTGGGAAACTACTTATTTTGGGCATTCATAGCCAAATATTGGTGTGCCTTCACTACCCAAATTGTTTTCGGCTGTGTTGGACTCGCCGAAAATATTCGAAACGTTCAGAAGCTAAAGGAGGCAAGACATGTCGCAAATGAAGTGCGACTGCTGAGACAAGTTCAAATTCTAACTGAGCTTTTCAACCAACTTCTGTCAAGTCTTTTAGTCTTCATCTTAATTCATTTAATGTTAGCCGAAATAGGTTGTACCTTTTCCTTGATCAGCAGAGATGAACATTTTGGAGTGTATGTAAAGCTGTTTCTAATTGTTGGAAGCTTAAACGGATTTATTGGAGTAATCGTACTATTCTCGTTTTGCTCCGAGGTAAATCATTCGTCAGCAAAATGTAAGAAGAAGGCTTAACTGGGGTGAAACTGGAAAAATGCGAAAGGAAGTTCAGAAAGTAATTCGTTCCTTACCGGTTTTAAAAATTAGCTTTGGAAGCGCAAATCATATTGATAAGTTGACTCCAGTTGTTTTTCAGGATTTTGCCACGAGAAGGATTGCGGATTTGCTACTTGTGAGAAAAGCTCATGAATAAATTGCCATAATACTTCTTACTTATAAGAAAAGCGCATAAATATGTAAAGAATAAATAAAAGCAGTAAAATTTGTCATTCTTTCCTTATCAGAAATTTTAAATTAGCCCATTTTTTAATTGTTGTCAATGCCAAAATGCTAAATTGTATATAATTTTAATCTTACTACGATATAATTAAATGCTACAGAGGCGAAAAAAATTAGGAGGCGTGTTCCAAACAAGGCAAATGCTCTACATGTTTGTGTTACGTTCACAATTCTAATCTTTCCACTAGAAACTTCTAGCACAAACACAGTTAGAGTTGCTCCAAAGCCTATTATCCAATACATCATGATTCCAACGAAAACCTGACTTGGAATATGCGAAAACTGTTCCAAAGCAGGATTTACCCGAGTACAGTCTTGGGTGCAGAGCAAAAATCTTTTTCTAAGCTGTCCATCTTCAAATAAATACTTTCTCTCTTCTCCCCATGGAAACTTGTTGTCTAATTCCATATATTTAACTATCGCACTAATTACAACATAATTTGAATGGGAGTCGTGATATCTATCCCATTTTGAAATCAGACCGGATTCAAAGACTTGGGATATGCATTGCTCCAAAGTGTTAAAGAGGTAATTTCCATGCAGGACATTTACTACAAGAAAGTTAAATATGGGCAACTCCACCCTCCTGGAAACCCACGTATTACTCAGTTGATTTGTGGATATCTTTAAAAACTCCGTAAGATATTCTGTATCAATTACAGCGTACCTTTTTGGCATTTTAAATGTTATATTCCCACCCACATTTGCTATTCCATCAGCCAAAAGTCTAGCTACGTCAGAAATTTCTCGGGTAGAAAACCAAACCAACCGTTTCTGAATATTTCTTAAAAGACCAGCATTTTTGTAAGGTCTAGAGAGAATTTCTGGGATTGAGATGTTCCGAATACATGAATACATCTCCGTCTTTTTTGCAGTCCAGCATTCTTCGCTTGTACCTAGCATTATACCGCTTTCTTCTAACTCTTTCAGGCTACGTGGAACAATTGGGGTGGGTTGCGCTGACAGAGAAGAAAACAAGTCGCCTCTATAACCATTTGAGATGATTAATGCAATAAATGCCCAAATAAACCAGAGCGTCATCATAGCTATGCTATTGCTTATGTTATTCACTACATCATCCCATGATTGCTCGCTTAAAATAGCCCATAGTTTAATAAAGACTTTTCTAAAAGCTATCCAGTAAGGTTTCGCATTCAAGCTTAATATTAATGAAGCAAATACACTTATTCCGACTAAAGCCAGCCACAAGTCCCACCCAAATGGACTGAGAATACCTTCCATTCTTGCCCTTGCTTGGAAATGATCCATGTCACTTACCAAAACGATATAACCGAAACGCCTAATATCAATTCCGTACGACAATGGCTTCGAAACTTCAACTGGTTTAATTCTAGATTTATCCGGACGGGCAATAATGTTTATGTGAAGTGCTGAATGCCATATTGTTGTGTCTGGTGATATCTCATAAGTCATGTTTAGTCTGCTTGCAACAAGTAAAAGACTGCAGTAAACGGATTCCGTGTAATACGTCGAGTTCACGTACATTCTACAAATTTCTGAAGGGTTATGGTTGAAAATATATTCGTTTAGGTTAATCGGTTGGTTTGTCCAAATGTAAGCGTTTTTAAGGTTGGAGTTTTGCCTCATCCATAATGTGTGAAGTGTTTGGGGAGAGTCTGTTTCGTCTTCTGTTTGGTGGAAATGTGGGTATTTCATCGAGGCTTTTATTCATAGTACGATAAGTAAATAGAAGGCTATTTTCTCTGTTGGTCGTAAGCAAGTGAAGATATTTTAGACTGACAATTTGATTCGAGTTAAAATGGAAATGTGTGAATGAGCAAGGATGAATTAAATTTAGTAGATGTTCAAAAGATAAAGCATGAAATAAATGGGCTTGTAGGGAAATCAACACCATGTGAAAGCAGGAGACAGCCATTGCAGAGAAAACAACCCTTTTTAATGGCACAGTTCTATGACAACGTGTAATTTTAGAATAAACTGGAATGCCCTTGTCAATTTATTTAAAATTTACTTTAGATTAAATACTCTATACTTTTCTGTTACACTTTTACAATTTAGAAGAGGTTCTGGTTTCATTTATACACCTCATCAGACATTCAAATTGGCACGGAATGGTTTACTATTTTTTTTAAAATAATAATTTGGTTCTGCAACTTTTGAAGGGTTTTGTTATTCCCATCATATTTGAGTCACTTACTTGCTTCGTGTAAAAATTTTCATGAATATCAATGCAGGTTAACCTTGTCAATTACAAGGACATTGATAAAGATATTATTTCGACTTAATTACACTGCACCTTGTTGGAAAACGCAATTTTGTCATGATCAACGCGGCTGGAGTAACTGCTTTGTTGCTTAGCCTAAAACCGGATTTGAATTTTGCGGAGGTTAGGCAAGCTTTGATTGATAGCGTTGATTTTAATCTGGTCGGGAAGAATGCTAGTTGCAGTGGACGAAGTGGTAAGACTTATGAAAATGCTTATATTTGCGAGGAAGAGACAAATAAATTTACTATTTTTCATAGATGACACATTCCCCAACCACCACTTTGGATATGGAATGGTCAACGCGCTTAACATTGTGCAAAATGCAAGAAAATAATATTTAGCATTCAGGATGTTGTCACACTTCACATTCAAAAGTTTTGTATTTTGAAAAGTTGAAATAAAAATAGAAGCAAGTCATTAACTAATATTTAAGCCTTTCTCTTACTTCTGAAGTATCCACAATTGCATCACAAATTCGACCAATTTCTCCGCGAATAGCGCTAATACTCCCATTAACAACCCGGCTATTAGCAAGCTAAATATAACCAAAATATTTCCATTCAATCTAGCAGCTGCCGGACCATCCATGTTTTTCTGAACGATCTCTTCCTCACCAACTACATTTCTATTGTGCTTGACGTTATTATTAATTGCTTGCAAAATTTTCATCCATTCCTCCTTAATTCCCGACTCCTTAAACATCCTTAACCGCTTAGCAAGCTTAGTTGAAATTTGAAATGTAAAATGAAAATTAAGTGAACTAGGAATCCAATTTTCTCCTCCCTCGTATACTCGAACATCATCCATAAACTTGTTAAGAAACGCCTTTCCCTTACTGGCTAAAAGCACTAAAGCCACCTTGCTACAGTCCCTAAATGCTTTCAATAACTGCCGTTCCTCTTCTCTAGCGTACTCTTTCTCCATATCCTTTTCTATTTCTCCTGCTCCGTCAATTTCTTGCCATTTAAAATAATCATAAGCAGAAGAATTAATAAGTTTTGGGTAAGCTGATTTCAACCACTTTGATAAATGAATGATTAACGGCCGCTGAGGTGGGAAGGACACGTTTCGCTTCACCATTTCACTAAAGCTATTACTCTTATATATCTCGTACACGCTTGATTCCCACTTCATCCTATGACCAAAACTGAAATCAAACAAAGAGGCGAATCGAGAATAAACGTGAAGAAGTGTATTCTCTCCGAAATTCACGGATTGCCTGTGACCTTGGTAGAGTTCGTCTCGGATAGATGTAAATTCATCAATTTCATCCGCACAAATATTTGAAATTTGCAAGATCCGATACTCATAAAGGTTTACTTGAGCATGTCTAAAGTACAAGCTGTAGTTGAACTCGACCAAGTCGTGAAATTCTTTAAATTTTATCCCTTTTCTTGGTCTAACCATGTTGTAAACGTTATTCTGTTTGTAGCCTTGGCTCAAAATAATACTTGTTAGGAAATAGAGGCTAAGCAATAAACGAATGGGATTGCCTTTAATGAATTCTTTATTAAAATTAGCGCCTTGCTCAATAAGCAGCTTTGAAAACGAGAAACAATAGAGTGATTTATCCGGAGATGAATAAAGAGCGAATGCTCCGATTGTTAAAGCAAATATTATAATACCTGTGCCTAGACAAATCCACACGAATAAATCATAAACGTTAACCAGTTCTTCAAATAAAAGAGGTTCTACTTTGTTAAATCCACAAACGATAAAAATAAGTTGGTCTGAAACGTTTGGGAAGAAAAGTGCGATATGGAGTGGATTGGTATCTGTGCTTCGTTTCCACTCAAGTCGTGGCTGTAAATAATCATTGTACACTTTTTGGAATTTACCTTGCTTAACCCCATTCACGCACAATTCGTCATTAATAGCATATGAATAGTTTCCAAAGATTGACGTCCAGATGTGAGAAATAATTCGAATTGTATAGCGTGCTTTGCTCATTTCATCGGTATATTTTGGCAGGGGATTTTGCCATGCTGGTTTGCACAAATTAAACTCATTTTTTAATTCTCTTTCATAAGAGAAGAGTTCGATTCTGATTTGATGCTCTTCTGGACTATCACTCATCTCTCTTGATGTCAACTGTAAGAATTCATATTGTTTTTTAAGCACTGCTGAATTTTGGTGAATTTTATTCTCTTCCAGTTTTGCAACAGCGAAGATGACATCACACGCAAACCCACAACCACTACGGATATGATGAGACTTGGCGACTGCCCAGATAGATAATGGATAGGTTATTTGTCGTTTTCCAACAAGGATATATAATTTTGGTATTGATATTGAAAATACTCTATCCATTTCACTATCACATTTATCTCCGCAGTATTTAAATAAACTTACAAGAGTTGAAGGTGCTTTGCCTGAATAAAACGTTTTTCCCTGAATGTCACCCACATGCGTAAAATTTATATTTCGGTGGACCCTTTTCTCCTGAACTTTCTCTAACTTTGCTTTCCTTTTCGCCATTTTCGGTATGGAATGTGTTGTCGCTAAAGTAAATACTTTGTTTGCTTTTAAGTATGTTTAAGTAAATTTGAAAGTTAGATTCTAATTACAAATTTGCACAAACCAAACAGACTTGTTATGAATACTAATACATTATAGCACTTTTTGCAACACTTTATTCTTATTTTAATCGCGCAAAACAGTGCCAAAACAATTATAATTCATGCCATCGGATACAACGCATCATAATGACCGATCCTTTCTTAAAAAAGGCCAAAGGTAATATGTGTGGGCTCAGCATTAAAAAACTTCTTGCGAAGAGTTCATGCTTAAAAATTATAAAACGGCTCCAAACTGGATGGCTTAATATTGAAACTTAAATTTGTACGCTAGGGCAGTGCCTTAAGGGCTCTCGTTACACACCAATACAGAAAAACAATACTTTCAGCAGCTTTGTATTGCAAATATGTAACAATTATTTCAATTATGTCTTGCATCTACAATATCCAGCCCCCCACTTTAGAGTCGTTACACAACTTTCAAGCATCAACTCTTCAGATTTCAGACTATGTCATTAAAAATTGCTGCACCCAAATATAGTATGTGTGTATTATATTATTGTAGATATAGTCAATGTTCGCCCTTTTGCATTTAACCGTTAAACTTATTCCTCTCTTGAAAATTGCAAATTGTCCAATAAATGCTATTAGAAATTTCAAGCTGCAAAAATTCCACATCACCATTCACAGTGCACGAAAATTGTATTTAAAGGTTAGCATTTGATCTGCCATAAAATTTATAATTTTGAAACTGTTATCCGTGCGCATCTAGATATCATATTTTGCGTCTTGTTTCCAACCTATTTTCAATTGCCAACATGGTAGCTAAGGCTTGCAATTTGGATTTCAAATTACCCCTCCTCAGCATATTAGTATTTATACTCACAGATAACGTGCTTAGCATTGAACTTGAAGAAGGTTCTTATAACATTTTTACTCCACGTAATAATACATTCCTAGCAAGATTCTCCAAAGAAATTTATTCGATCTGGGGACCATTGCCTGATAAGATTGACCTCACCAAACTCCAGTTAATTGTGTCAGGTTGTCAACACATAGTAAGTAACTTTGCAGGCGTACAATTCTCAAGTGAAAACATGCCCTTAATAATTCGCAAACCTGTTGTTGGTCTAATTGACAACCATCTCACATGGGTTTTGGAAGGGAGAGGTCAAGTTGTTTACATTTCAAGCTTTGATAAGCGCAAATTAATTATAAACTCTCGACAGCCAGTGTGTGAGGCTAGCATTGATATCCTTCTACCTCGTTTCCGTTCCCCGCTTACTGAAGAAACTGTGAACAGAATTAAAAATGAACTTAAATTTCAGCAGGATTCAACAATGGAGATTTCAAAACAATCTAGGTATCCTTCAAACTGGCACTGGGGTAATTACGGAACTCTGTGTGGGGGAGAAATGAGAAAATTGATTCCAAAATCAACTCCAAAATTTTATATTTTGGTCGTACAACAGCAAACGTATAGAGTAATATATCCAATATATATCTGGGCAAAATCCAGCACTTATACGTATCCCATATACGGATGTGGTTTTAAGTATAATATCATATTTGCCGTTGCAAGACTGGAAGAAAGTCGAGTTTACCAAAATTCCGTAAATATTTCTAAATATTATGAATTTCTACAATTAGCATCAGAAGAGATGAGTGAAAGTAATGAGCAAAGTCAAATAAGAATTAAACTCAATGTTAGAAGAAAAATACAAGACGAATTTTGGCTGTGCACACCTGCACGAGAAAATCCTTTGCCAAAATATTACGATGAAACAAGCAAGGCACAACTTACAACTAGAATAATTTCACACATCTGGACGACAATCATGGTAAACTATTTGTATGAGACAGATCATGGTTTATGTGTAAATGGGGTTATGCATAAGGGCGAATACCATGAGATCTACAATTATAATTTACACGCAGAACTTTATTCGGAACTAAGCTCCGATACAAGTCCACTCCATATCGCGCTCGTTATCCCAAACATTTTAGACCAACTTATTTTTGTAGTTTGTGGGTTTAAGAAAGTAGAGCCTCTATTGTTTGAGGAACTAGTCAGCGTTTATGATTTAATTGTGTGGATTTTTCTAGCATTAACTATCATACTTTTTGCCCTAGCGCTCGTAGCATTTTCGTTTCGTTCATCACCTCTTACCTCTTCATTCTCTTTTTTCTCTTTTACAAAGCTTCTTATTGAACAAGGTGATGTTTTTCAAAACGAAGACTTTATCAAACACAATTCCATTCGGTTTATATTTACTCTTTATTTTCTCACCAGTATCATTTTGAGTCAAGGATATAAACAAAATAACGTTTATAAAATGGTAAGGCCAAGAAATGGGATAAAATTTAAAAAATTTCACGACTTATTCGAGTTCAACTATAGTATGTACTTTAAGCACGAAATTGTAGACCCAAATGTGTGGAAGATACTACAAATCTCAAACATGAGCTTCAATCAAATTGACAATCTTAATCTTACATCTACCTTAGACAAGTACAACTTCTTAGGTCATATGATAGAAGTAACTTTTGGACAGGAAATACTTCTAATGGTTTATTCTCGATTCGCCTTTTTGTTCAAATTCAATTTTGGTTGGCAGCAAGAATGGAACCTAAACTTGTATGGGATATATAAGAGTGATAGCTTTGGTGAACTGGTAAAGCGAAACGTTTCGTTTCTACCTCAGGCGCATTTGGCACTTCATTTATCAAAATGGTTAAAATCAACGTACCCATCACTTCTTACATCTTTTAACGAATTAAATAAAAAGGAAATAGAAATTGAAATGAAGAAAGAGTACAGCCGAGAAGAAGAAAGACAGCTTCTGAAAACATTCAAGGACTGCAATAGGGTAGCTTTGGTGCTTCCAAGGAGTGCGGGCAAGGTGTTTCTTAATAATTTTCTTAATGATGTTCGGGTGTACGAGGGAGGAGAAAAGTGGATACCGACCTCATTTAACTTCCATTTTGAAGGGCAAATTCCATCCCGTTTGGCTATAAGGCTGGACATGTTTAAAGAATCTGGCATTAGGGATGAATGGATAAATATCTTGGAAGCTGTTCGTTACAATATCCATCACAACAGAAGTATTGGTAAAGATGTCCAGCTTAACAATGTTACGGAAGACCCAGTGGCTGCAAGCTTGAAGGGAAACATTGTAGTTATATTTAGCTTGCTAATAGTTGGATTATTAATGGCAGTAATAACACTATTTGCAGAGAGACTCGTTAATTTTGCAGCGCAATTGTGGATGCATCGGAAATGGACTAAATGGAGAAGGGAATTTTTAAGAGAAATAATTAAAAATGCATTAAAATCTTATCAATTTGTCAGTAGTACAATTACACACGACTAGTTTATCCCTTCAGTAGAATATCTTACTATTTAGAAATTAGAATACTGCAAATCTCAATGGATTTATTAGGTTATTGTTAAATTTTCATTTGCATTACTGCCTGTCTAGAACAATATCAAAAGCATGATAATCCTTTGAACATATTTAACTTAAATAAAGTTTAGAAAAAAATTAATTAAGTCTTGAAATTATTATTCATGTGTGAATGGGATTACAGAAGAGGAATTTGAAGAGCTAACCACTCATTATTATACAGCACGGCTTAAGTGTGAAGTAAGCACGGATACAACCCCCCCCATATCGGGCTTAGCATCCTTGACATTTCAAACCAATTTATTTTTGTAAATTGCTGGTTTAAATAATTAGGAATTGGAATTGGTACAGAAAAACGCAACATTCCTACCTCAGGTGCCGTTAATTATTCATTTATTAAAATGGACAAAGTCAGTTTACCCAGTTGGTAAGGAATTATTAGATAAGTTGAGTTTTCAACTAGCAATATAAACAGAAAGGGAGGAAGTAAAAGAAATAGAAAAAGAATACTTTAGAGAAGAGGAAGGATTGCTTTTGAAAGCATTTGGTGATTGTAAAAAGGTGGCTTTAGTATTATTAGCGAGTGAATGCAAAGTATTTATTAGAGTGAAAAAACCTGTCCACAGATATGATCCAGTTTCTGACCATTTCATATCTTGGACAGATTTGAAATTTCATATCCGATCAACGGCATGGAATGATCCAGATCAGAAACTGGACAGAAACTGGACAGAAATGCTAAATACCCTTTCCATGTATTCTGATCACGGACAGAAAATGGAATGATTTGGATCAGAAATTTCAGATCTGATCTGTCCATTGGGCGGGAATGAATGGAAACTTTCCGACCGTGGATCAGAATGCGGACAGAAAATTTGCCAGTTTTTTCACTCTAGTATTTATCAGCAAAGTTAATGATTGGAGGGTTTATGAAGGAGGGGAGAAGTGGATAGCAACTTCATTCAACTTCAATCTTTTAGGAAGAATTCCACCAGGTTTTGCAAAGGGGTTGAGAATATTCAAAGAGTCTGGGATTAAGGAGGGATGGATGAGAATATTAGAAGGGAGTCGTAATAATAATAACAATAGTAGTGCTGTACAACGCATACTATCTACAAATGGTCCAGTGGCTGCTAGAACGGAAATAGTTTGGTCATATTTAGCTTGTTAATAGCCAGAATATTCATAACAGTATTACTTCTTGTTGCAGAAAGACTTCTTGATTCTTTACAATTATGGATGCTTTGATAGCGAAGCACAAAATAGTTTTTAAACTTTAATCTTTTAAACCTATTTCCATTATAATTTTCATCCTATAAAAACAAACATGTTGAAACTGCTCTAAGGGCACTACGTTCGACTTGACCCATTTCAGGTAAGGCCAAAAACTTTCAAATGTGAATTCACCCATAAAATTTACTCTAAACTTAAAAACTACTGTAATTTTAGATTAAAATTGTTCAATAAACGCCTCTGCTTAAATACGCGGTACTCGAAATGTGTGTATTTCATGGATAGCGTTTGGCCTAAATACTACTTAAATTCTTGTTCTTATATCCAACATGGTTGCTAAATCCCGCAATTTAAATTCCATTTTATTTTTTTCCCTTTTAATATTTTTCTTCAAAGTTTTTAGCGATCGTTCTAAAGTCCTTTCGCACATTCAAACTCCACTTAATAACACATTGCTTGCACGATTTTCCAAAGAAATTTATACGATATGGGAGCCATTACCCGAGAACGTTGATCTAACTAACCTCCAGGTTATTGGTTGCCAGGTTGTCGTAAATAATTTTGCATGCGTTCAACTCTTAAATGTGAGCATTCCATTAATAATTCGTAAACCTGTTCCTGGTCTGGTTAACAACTTTCTCATGTGGGTTCTTGAAGAGAAGGGCCAACCTAGTTGTTCATCAATCTCAACGAGTTATTCTTCTTGCGTAAGATTTGATAAGCGAAGTTTGATTAAAAGCTCGAAGCAACCAATGTGTGAGGTTATAATTGACATCCTTCCACCTCAATTCCAGTCCCATGAAAACAATTATATTTACTCATTTTATGAGAAAGCTGTTTACAAACTCAAAAGGGAATTTAAGATGGAATGGATCTTTGGCTTAGATGATATCCCTGCAGAGTGGCTGTATTTACAAGGTTGACGGTAACGAGGGTACAAATGCTAAAAAGAGCGGAGACGGTAAACGGAAGTAGAAAGAAAATGTGCATAATATGCAAGCTGAATGGTCTCTTTTCATTTGAGAGTAACCGTAAGTGGATGGCAGTCTTGAAAGAAATGTTTCGAGCTCGAATTTTACAGCGGTTAAAATGGCTTTCGAGGCTGAAATGCATAAAATAAAGAATATGCATGAAATATAATGCATCTACTCTGTTACCGTTCTCATCTCGCTCTAGAAAAATGCCAAATTATTTTTGTTAAAATTCAGAAAAATATTTCCGGTTTTTTTAGCGGAATACGTTATTGTTCTTGTCGCAGTCTTTAAACGTTTTGAATAGCACATTCTTTTCATTTCGGTTGTACTCTTCTCTCCTTTCATTTTCTAGTTTACGCCAATAATAAACGTCACTATTAGAACTTTTATTTGGATATGCTGACTGGAACCATTTTATTATATGGCGAGTGAAAGGCGTTTGAAGCAAAAATGATGCGTTGCGTTTCACCACTTTACTAAAGCTATTATTTCTACTTTCTCCATACAAGCTTGACTCCCAACTAAGGTTAGATTGAAACAAAGGCACGAATTGAGAATGAACGCGGAGTAGATCAATATTTACATACTTGACAAATTGCAAGTGACCATTATAGTGACCTTTTAGAGTAAACGGAAGCTTCTCAATTTGATCCGAACTTAAACTTGAGAATTGTTGAATCTTCCACCCAGTCGGGACCACAATTACATGCTTAAAATATATGCTGTAGTTGAACCCTAACAAGTCGTGAAGTTCTTTAAATTTTTCCGTCTTTCGTGGACTAACCATGTTATATACGTTATTTTGTTTGTAGCCTTGGCTCAAGATGATAGTTGTATGGAAATAAAAGCTAAACATTAAACGGATGGAATGGCGTTGCATGAATTCCTCCTTTTGAAAGATATCACCTTGCTCAACAAGCAACTTTGCAAAAGAGAAAGATGACATATCCGCCGATGAATGAGCAAATGCTTTAAGTGGTAAAGCAAAAAGTATTATAGCAGTGGCTAGGCAAATCCACACTATAAAATCATAAACGCTGACTAGCTCTTTAAACAAAAGAGGTTCTACCTTTTTAAACCCACAAACGACAAAAATGAGTTGGTCTGAAATATTTGGGAATCCAAGTGCCATATGGAGTGGATTTGT
>JAHZMU010001400.1:0-12958 GCA_027743725.1 Rambutsinella grinnellia
CATCCGCAAGGGTGTTGGAGCAATCTCTTACACCTGAGAACTGCAATTATGTTGTGGAGAAGGGGTTCGACTGTCTTGATAAGATTGTCAAGGTTTGACTTCTAGTAATCAATACGTGAATGTGTGGGTCCATTGATAAAATAAAATAATGTCTTCAAATAGGTGGCTTCCGAGCTTTGTGAAGAGGAAGAGTCGCGTGTTGGAACAGGCCTGCTAAGACATTTGTTCCGCCACAGCGAGTCGACATGTAGTGATGTGCTCCGCCTTCAAGGGTTGGAGAGAGTGATGGCGGAATGCCGGCGCATGGACGTTGAAACTCTAAGGAATTGCGCAGGTGCTTTGGTCAACTTATCCTTGTACGGAGGTGCTGACAATCAGGAGGCTATGATAAAGAAAAAGGTCCATCACTGGCTATTCCCCCTCGCCTTTCACCACGATGACTCCATCAAATACTATGCGTGCTTAGCAATTGCAGTTCTCGTCGCAAATAAGGAGATTGAGGCACAAATAATTAAATCAAGTAGGTTAAATTCGTGAATGAAATTAGGATTTGTGATTGAGATTGAATGGTTTTAAACATTATCTTGTTATCCTTTCGACAGATACGCTACAACTCGTCGAGCCTTTCCTCACCTCTCACAACCCCGAAGATTTTGCGGCTTCAAACTCTTTTCACAATGCAGGCCAAAGTATTCAGTGGCTGGAGCGGTTGGTCCCTGTCTTATCTTCACAGAGGGAGGAGGCTTGCTCTTTAGCGGCTTTTCATTTCTGGTATGAATCAGCTAACTTGACAAAGTATTTTAATGTTGGTGCGGTTACTTGAATAATGACATTCCGCTTTATGCTTAGAAAACGGTAAGAAAAAATTGCTAAATAAACATGAATAGAGTAATTATTGTCCTACTGCTTGACACAGATTCATGAGGGATTTAAGACATTTGAAGAGAATGGCAGATTACTCGAGCTGTGACTCTTCCAACCTGAATGACTTCCTGAGTTCCATCCATCCCGAATATTCAGCCTATACATACACCCTACTCAATAACCATGTCGATAAAGATACCTTACGCAAATGTGTTAATGAGGAAGTGCTTGCTGAATGTGGTGTTAAAAACAGTATTGACCGCAGACGCATTATGGACGCCCTCAAAGGTAAAATATCTTTTAAACTATTCGCTTTACTCTAGTTTTACTAGCCAACTTTCACTTTAATGTGCCCATCTTTTGTTGAAGTAGAAAATTCTGCAATGGCATCCACCTCTGAGGAAAACCCTGACAAGCCTTTAGATGTTTTTATAAGCTACCGTCGATCCAACGGATCTCAATTAGCCAGTCTGCTGAAGGTTCACCTTCAGCTCCGGCAATTCAGCGTATTCATAGATGTTGAACGATTGGAAGCTGGAAAGTTTGACAATAATCTCCTCCATAACATTCGCCAGGCTCGTCACTTTGTTCTCGTCTTGACGCCCAATGCGTTGGACAGATGTGTTGAAGATTCGGAATGCAAAGACTGGGTTCATAGGGTATGCCCTACAAAATATTACAATCAATCCGTTTACTGAAACTGACGAAGAGTGACAAAATTTGTTTGATTACACATTACTTTTTATCATTACAGGAAATTGTCGCTGCTCTCAATTCACAGTGTAATATCATCCCTATCATGGACAATTTCCTTTGGCCAGACCCTCAAGATCTTCCTGAAGACATACAGCCTGTACTCAGTTTTAATGGTGTCAAGTATGTTAAAAACAAAATCCATTAGTAAAAATCAATTAATCGATTAGTAAATCTTAAAATAACATTTTTATATAGATGGATTCATGATTATCAAGACGCTTGTGTTGATAAGCTCGAAAGATTTATGAGGGGAGAAGCAGTCCCTCGTGATCCTATCATTTACAACTCTAGAAACTCGGAACCACAAACCACTCCATCAGATAGAACAATCGTATCCCGGCCCTCTCCACAATATCAAAGGACACAAAGTGTAGGCTCCGAGGGGACACGAACCGAGTAACGATTTTCTCTTTTAACTCTGAGTAAATGTGAAGATAACATGTTCACTTTTAACGATGCAAATTCAAGTACTTCCTTCTTTTTAAAATGATACGGTTTATATTTTAAAAAATAAAACATCTATTATGCCATGATAGAAACTTAAGTTGGAGAATTTTTCTTAACGTGCCGTATTTTATGATGCCAATTATATTTATAATTAATTTGTACCACAATATTAGATTGATGAGTAATTGTTTCAAACAATTTTAATGCTTTGACGACTTTTTTTGTCCATGATAAAGGGATGAAATATATACATTCTTACATGACCGTTAAATTTCCAATATGATTACGTTTATTGCATTTATCACCAAATTTCACTGGTTCTAAAAATTGGAAAAATAAGGAATATTTGTATTAATATATTATTTTATAAACTCTATCAAGTTACTTTGCCGTGAGCTTCAAAATCAAGATCATTAGGTAATAACAAGATTATAAAAAATATGGAATAGTTCCACATCTAACAGAAAACGTAACTAAACACTAACTAGTCTCCACATTTTTTAGCTGAGCTTTCCACATCGCCTCGTAAATTCCTCCGTTGCGAATCAGCTCGGAATGTGTTCCACACTCTTCAATAACGCCACTCTTCATTACGAAAATTCTGCTACAATTGGCAATGGAGCTTAGGCGGTGGGCAATTGTAACGCTGGTCCTTCCACTCTTTGCACTGTCAAGTGCAGCTTGGACGGCAACTTCACTTTCACTATCTAAGGCAGACGTTGCTTCATCCAAGACAAGAACTTTGGGCTGACGAACAATCGCACTATGGAAAATTGAAAAATTTTAATTGCTTAATAATGCTCGAATTTATTAAAGACTCTTTTTGCTTAACATACCGTGCGATTGCAATACGCTGTTTCTGTCCACCACTTATCTGATTTCCAAGCATTCCTACCCTTGTCTCATAACCTGAAGGCAGGGAGTTAATGAAGTTATGCATGTTTGTCGCAATCGAAGCGTTGATGATCTCGTCCATTCCAACTTCTCGTGAACTATCGCCATACGCAATATTTTCTCTTATGGAGCAATCAAAAAGTACAGGTTCTTGGGAGACGAGAGCGTGCTGCTGTCGAATAAAATCCAAATTGACACTTCGCAAATCGAAATCGTCGAATTTCTATAAACAAAAAGTACTTACTTTTAATAACACAAGAGTATAATTAGAAGTTTAATTTATGTCCACATACCACATTCCCTGATACGGGATCATAAAATCTAAAGATGAGAGCTGCACAAGTGGATTTTCCGCTTCCTATAAAATGGTTACAATTAGTTTAATCTAGCCAGTTGACTATTAAAACGTAGCAATGACGAATTATTAGCTTACCTGAAGGCCCAACAATAGCCACACTTTCTCCAGCTTTCACATTCAAATTCAAATCCTTCAATACTTTTACAGAAGGTCGATTGCGATAGTTAAAATTCACATCCTTAAAATCCACCTGTCCTTTCACAGTTCCCTAAAATCAAACAAAGTTATACTGATTGCTTTCGCAATAGATTGATGCAATTATGCAATTTTAATTACCAATTTAACATTAGGAGAAAATCTATNTTACAGAAGGTCGATTGCGATAGTTAAAATTCACATCCTTAAAATCCACCTGTCCTTTCACAGTTCCCTAAAATCAAACAAAGTTATACTGATTGCTTTCGCAATAGATTGATGCAATTATGCAATTTTAATTACCAATTTAACATTAGGAGAAAATCTATCAATGTAAGGCTGGATGTCCAAAAGCTTGAAGATTCTCGCAGCAGCAATTTTACCTTTGGCATAATCTGGAGCGTACGCAATTGCCGCGCCACCCGACATTGTACAGTAAATAAGAGCTTCAGCAACCCTATCAAAAAACAAATTGTCATTCCCAACTTTCACTACACGAATTACATCAAATCAGACATTTCTCACTTGAAAACGTTCGCAATGCTGGCGCAAGACTGTTCCACCAAGTATCCTCCGTACCACAAGCTCGTACAGTAGCAAATCATCGGAGCTCCATTAACTATTCCGTAAACTATACCTCGAACATGAGCACGTTTCAAGTTGACTCTGTTATAAAATTGTTGGATTATCATTCACAAAATTATTCAGACAAATAACAACTCACCGATGAGCTTCACGTAACGCCTCCTCATACAATTCCATGACGTGCTCCTCCGCACAAAGGCCAGCAACTGTTCTAATATTATTCAGAGCTTCCACCGCAATATTGCAAGACGACTCGATTGAGTCCCTCTCCACCACATTATCACTTCCCATAACTTTGCCTTCGATGAAGGACACGTAAATCATTACAGGCACAAACAAAATCACAATTGCAGCCATGTTCGGCAAGTAGTAGAAGGACATAAAGCCCGCCCCAATTACAATTGAAAAGGCTTGTAAAACTCCAGTTAGTCTAGAGCCTGTTGCTCCGCGAATGCTTGAGGCGTCCGTAGAAAGTCTAAAAATTTGGAAATATATTTAGATGATAAGACTTGATTTGACTATCAAGGTGCATACCTCGCTGTCAATTTTCCAACTGTATTTTTTTGATCATCAAAGAAGGAAACTTCTTGATCCATTAATTTTGAAAATAGCATTTTCCTAACCCTGTAAGTAAATCGCTCTCCAGAGAATCCCACAAGCATCAACTGTCAACGTTTAAATGGGGCGTTAATTGGGTTAGCTTAAACAATAGTTTTTAGTCACGAGTTGGATTACCTGAAGAAATCCACAAATTCCCATGACCGCAGCTATAACTAAGTATGCATAGCAATAAAATGTGCCGTGATTAATAACCTCCACATCATCTTTAAGTGTAAAGGACTGAAAAAAGTAAAATGAAAAAATCAGTTTAGCTGAAATTGAGTCAAAATTTACAAAGCAATATTTCATTACTTGAATAAAGTCTCCAAATATGTAAGCGTAAGAGGGAAGCTGTAGTCCCTTGACAACTGAACAGAGAAAAACAACCAAAAGTAGTGGCCACTCTTTCATATTAGTTTTCCAGAGACGGAAGAAGCTAAGACTTCCAACCATTTTCTTTTCATCTTCCTGATCATCCAATTTCATTCATATTTTACCTTGCAATTATATTATTCTGCAGTTATATGAATAAACAAACCTCATCCTCTTTAACTTCGACGAGTGGAACATCTTCCACAGAAGTTTGACTAATTAAGCGTGTTCTCCTTGTAATTCTTCCACCTTGCTCGCTCGTCATGAAATCTTCAGTCTCATCAGCCAACTCATTTTCAATATTGTTCTGCGTTTCCCTCATTAAAACAGCCGCATCGGTTTCCTCTTGACTTAAGACGAGATTGTAGTATTTCGCTTTTAGTTCCATCAGTTCTGAATGCGTTCCTTGCTCAACAACCTTTATTAGTAGACAAATAGTTAATTATCAGCAAATATAGCAAGCGCTGCAATTAAATTGGAAAACTTACATTGCCCCCATCAATCACATAAATTTTATCCGCAGCTTTAATTGTACTGAGTCGATGTGCAATGATAATTGTAGATCTCCCAAGACTAGCTTGCTCCAGCGCAGTTTGCACAATTTTTTCACTTTGGTAATCTAAAGCGGACGTTGCCTCATCGAGTAAAAGAACTGATGGGTTTCGTACAAGAGCTCTGCAGTAACAATTTTATATTAATATTTTTCTTTTCTTCTATTTTAACAAACGCTACCTTGCAATTGCAATGCGTTGCTTCTGACCCCCAGATAAGCTAGTACCTCGCTCACCAACCAAAGTATCATAGCCCTAATAAATTTCATTAAAGAATTGTGATCTTTGTGCTAATATTTTAGGAAATTAGTAATGTACCTGTGGTAGTTGCTTAATAAAGTTGTGAGCATATGCTAATTTTGCCGCAGCCTCAATCTCCATCTTCGTAACCCCAGTCATTCCAAAACTAATGTTCTTTGATACTGTCGTATTGAAGAGTATTGGTTCTTGGCCAACGACTCCTAATTGTGACCTAAGCCATTTAATATTCAGCTGCCTTATTTCAATACCATCAAGAGTGATCGCCCCCTCACTAGCGTCGTAAAGTCTTTGGAGTAGTTGGACACAGGTGGATTTCCCACAACCTTTGGATGATTAGATAAATATGAATTTGTGTGACAAGAAAAAAATACGCTGATGAAAATACCTGAAGCGCCCACAAGAGCTACAGTTTGACCTGGCTTTACCTCAATGCTCAGTTTGTTTAGAACCTACGGAGTCAAAATTTTAAAATGATAAATAACTGCGCATGGTTCATTGGTAACTGTCAGCTAGAAATCTGTTACATATTTCATTTCATTTCATAATTATTTCATACCGTAACACCGGGCCTGGTTGGATAACAAAAACTAACGTTATCAAACTTTATATCGCCCTTCGGTCGGTCAAGAGGCATCAGTCCATCTTTAGAGGCACTATTTATTTCCGACTCCCTATCCAAAATTGGGAAAATTGACGCTGCTGCTCCAGCTCCTCCACTAACTGCTTCAATATATTCGGACGAAGATCCAAAATAAAAGCCTGCCATCATGACGCTAAACAATATCTGGAATGTCGCAAACCTCATAAAATTTAAGCCGCATCAAAATCATGAGATTTCTAAGACATTTGCACTTACAACGAGAACATTATCAGGTCCATAAAGATCATCACCAGCCTCCCTCGACCGAACGACCAAGACGGAGCCGTACCAAAACGCGTAGGCAAAATTTGTCAACGACACAAACCAAACTAGACCATTTCCAAGGCCCGTCGCAATGTGCTTATAGTTGGCAACCTTTTTCGCATAAATGATTTTCTCTTCATATTTAATCTTCTCCTTGTCTTGACAGTTGAAGGCTTGAACTGTCCGAATATTTGTGAACGCCTCTTCCGCAATTGCTCCAGCAGCTGCGTACGCATCTTGCTCTTTCGTAGTTAGCTTAGCATTAATACTCGATTCGAATCCGGTAAGCAATCCCAACACCGGAATAAATGCCATCAGAGCAAGTGTCAGTTTCCAGCCAACAATGAATGACATTATCGTTAAAAATATACAGTTCACCACTGATGACACGATCATTCCCAACTTTTCACTCATCGCGTCTTGAATTTTCAGCATATCACTACAAAATTCATAATAGAATTCTTTCTCCAATTCAAATAGCATAAATTTAGCCATTAAAAACTTACTCGACCATTCTTGAAGAGAAATCCCTCTTCGCATTCTTATCATACCAGCTCATCTCTTGCTGAAGGAGTTTCCTGAAATATGCTTTTCGAATTTTGAAAGTCTAAAATTATATAAAAATAATAATTTTAGCTTAAGTCCAATTTAATTCTCGATTAAATTGAATGATTAACCAACCTGCTTCTCTGCAACATAATTAAGTGACATTACAAAAATATATCCGAATATAATTTCTGCAATGCCAAGCGTTGACTGATATATAACAAATGTCTCCACTTCTTTCATAAAAGGCGACGTTTCATTAGAAGGCGGTGGAGGACACGATCTCGAAGTATTCGATGCATATTCTACCATTGATTTTGTGAGTTTCCCAAACGAATAATTAGCTATGGCAGGGATAATGCCTGTAAGTGTAGCAACGACTAGTCCAACAAATACGAGAAGTTTTTCACATTTATTGGAATAACGATACTGCAAAGATTTCAAAAGCTCATTTATCTATCTAGGATCCATCAAGTTAGGATTTATTCCAAATTAGATTTACCAATCTATAGTATGCCACAGAAGGCTTCTCAGTTTCTGAGCTATCTCCATCACCCCCTTCAGGAGGCTGTGGAGGAGGACCCTTCTCATGCGACTCATGACTAGCAGAATTATCCTTTAAAAGCTGAGAATCTTCGTGAACAGAATTTGTGAGGGCGGAATTATCGCCAGAATCATCAGGTACGTCAACCGCTATGGGTTCCTCCGAGGACAATAGTCCTCTGAAGACAATCACAATTATTATTAATAGAAATGAAGCTTTTACTACAATCCAAAATTAATTTACCTCCGATCATCATTCTCATCATCTCCTCCGCTCCCGCTTCTTAAGCTGTTTAGAATTGGCATGTTGGAAGTAGTAAAAAGTGACCCTGTTTCAATACTGGTGTAAAATTGACAATCTCTGTCCAAGAAAAAAGAAAATTAACTCATTTTTTTCACACAAACTTTTCGAACGCGACTACACTGCAATTCTCAAATCTTTGCGTCAGCAACGCTAAAAGCTTTTCATTCATGCCCTATCGGGTCATACTGAATAAGATAAAGCTGATTAAACAGATGAAAATGAATTTCTGATTAAGCTTATCACATTGACCTAATCATTATAAAAAACATTCTCATGAGCATTAGTGTAAGTGATTCCATTTGTGAAACAATTTGCGCATGCAAAACTTACGGTTTATGAACTTGCTTTTAATTCACAGAACCAGCAGTTGACCTAGGACCTTGATAAGCGTTTAGAATGTACCACAACTTATTGAGTGTGTACCGCCATCGCGAATTTTCACAGGAAGACCGAGTTTTTTGCACACGAAATATTATTCAGTTTCAAAAGAGTTTGATTGTATAACACAAAACTACCATTATGATAAAAAAAATAGTAAAAAATTAAACAAATTACTTTAAAAAATTACTTTAAAATTACTCCTCCATACTCCACACACAACCGAACTACACAATTCCCTCCAAAACTACTTTCTTAATTAAAAAGACAAAGAGCATTAGCGTCCAGTCAGTCTAGCTCCGCGCTTTGATATGATAGCTTGAGCTGATCTCGGTCTCACTATAAATAGTAAGTGATAAGGGGCAACATGCTATTCCTGACGTTTTCACACAGAGTAATTAGTTAAACTTATGGACCTCCACAAGTTGAGCTCATTTTACTACACGCCTACACCTTCTACTGTCAACTAGATAAGGAGAAACGTTTGCTGGAGAATAACAAGAAAACGTTTGCTCTTGTTTTCCTCTCTGGTTGAACTGCGGGTTAAAAAACCCAGTTCCAAGAAGTCAGACAAGTCCGAACGTCCATAGTGGATTGGACAAGACAACTATTTTCAATCAATGCAGTATATAAACGTATGTAAATGAATGAGAGCTAGACAAGATGAATAGTATAGCCTATGCTCTGGAGAATGACGCAAGAGCTGAGTAACCTGGTTTGTATGAAAGGTTTTGATTCAAAGATTTAACCGGTTTTTAATCGGAAGTTAACGTTCTCTTGTTTCCCATGACCTCCATTTAAAGCGTTAAATGCAGAGGATAAGAATAATTAATAATTGAAAGCTTTCAACTTACCAAAAATTAATTGTTTTACACCCACCGGAGTACTAATGGCTATTGAATTAAGTCATGATGATTGACAATGCTTCTCCAACTCATGACCTTGATAGCTTATAGAAATGACTAAACAAATCCGCTTTAGTAAAAACGTCAGGAGCACGGGAGACGAACATGATCAATGGAGACGATGACCATGATGGTTATCCATCAGTGTTAGCTGCACGTTTCGCAATCGTAGTGCAGGTGTAAACAGTGTGCAAAAAAAAGGAAAATATTTTGCCAGCTTTCCTTCAACATATTAGATCGCCTCCCGGTTTATACTGCTCAAAAGTGTCGTGGAGTAGGGGAGAAGTGTGGAACGGAGGTTGTGTGTGCTCGAACTTTGGTATTTTTGCATGCATAAATTGTATGAGAAATGATGGGGCATGTTAAGATTGCAGATTTTCACGGTTTTACTTGCAAACCTATGACATACTTCTGAGATTTCAAGGCATTAATCAAAGACTTTAGTAATCTATCGGTAGTATTGTATAGTAGAACAAAGTAGAAAGTACACTCTAATAATATTTAGTGGAATCTCTGAATCTGTAACCTTTTCCTATAATGTTATTTTATACTTATTTACCAAACGACGTTGAACCTTGCGAATCATGAGATTTAAATTTTATTCGAAATCATTTGATTGGCAGTTTTTCTCTCTAATATGAAATGAAAATATGTTTTGAAAAAGAGCCAGTTTAAAATTCGTTGCTCTTTTTGGGAATGAAATGTTTTAATTATTAATATTCTTGGAGATAATATTTTGTAGGACAAACTATTAGCAGCGCAAATGGATTTTTCCCTTTTTTCTCGTCCCTCATCCAAGTGAATGAAGAATTTTTGCTATTGGTATGGCAAGGCTCTAAAGTTTCTTTGTCTCACCTTTCCCAGAAAATTATCGCTTCCATACAGTGATGATAAATCACCGACCTTACAATCATTAGTCATTAAGTCTATTTTGGAAGCTGTAAGAAAAGGAACAAATCTTGTGTTTTTAAATCCGTATAGCTGCGTGCAAATGTGTTGGTGGCATTGAACTTAGTAATGAAATATTAGCTCTTATAAGCTAGCCTTTTACATGTCTCCAAACGTTGCCAATTTCTTATTTCTAAACTATCAACACAACGAGAAACATTTCTCACTGCGTTTTTCTTGCAAGCAATATGAAGAAAAAGTTGACAGCGACAAAACTACATCCGCATTTTTCTGCTTTTCTATACCAATCGTTACTTTAATAATAGGGAGATCCGGATAATATAAGGGAATCTCGAACAGCTTCCTCCGATTTAACATGTCGGGTCTAAACTGGATTATAATATAGTGCGTAAATACGCACTCCATAAATTCTTCAATTGAAGAATTGGCGTGCCAAATTAAAAGAAGCTTTGTGCAATCATTTCGTGACAATGACATAAATGTTATTGAATCCATGTTACATCTTTTAAGTCACGGATCAACGCGTCTGGCTCATGAAACGAGTTCAAGAATGTCTCTTCCTAATTTTAATCTTCGAAATAGGTAATAGCATTTTTATAAAAAGGCTAAAAAGTCAGTAAAGTTAACTTTACTCGGTCAATCTACGTTCATTTATTGGAGAAAAGACCGGACTGGATAAGGATGTAAGTGGCTCAGACAAATAGTTGATTCAACTCTTCACTTCCATGCAAATTAGCTATAGGAAATGGGAACGCCGCCGGGTAACAAGAAGCAGAAGAAAATCGATTAGATACAAATTCCGGCAGTTCGTTGTCACACAAGTCGACAACATTTCACTTTATTAAATTACATAGACACACATCAGTAAAGAAATATCTACTTTCTTTCCTCAATAAATCTGAACAAGCAGTATGGCTTATTGGCTTGAATTTATTTCTAAAGCTTCGAAAATAATATTTATCCCGTGTTTTTCCGCTATACAATAGATTCAAGGAACGTCCTTTGAACTGTATGATGATCCCTAATCATGTGGCGATGTCGATGACATTTGAAAATTGTCTATCACAATAGCATTTCGTTATTGACTTTTTCTCGCAATAAACTAATTATGATTGAATATCGGTTGTATTGAAAAACATTCATAAGAGATACTATTGTTATATAAATACTATTATCCGAAAATATGCTTCAGGATTTCGTAAAATCTTCCAGTTGACACGCATCAACAACAACTCCATTTACTCATGTCAAGAAATGGTAGGTGTATTGCTGAATAATTGCACTAGTGGAAAACGTACAAATTGGAAAATTCCTATTTCTATATTTGTCTCGCCCATCACTGTCGTTTCCCTTCTTTTTCGAAATTTTTAAGCGTACTTTGTGCTCCAAGAAGATAATAAGCGGGCATTAACATCAAGTTTGTGCGCACTTTGAAAGTACATGAACTGTGATTACCTCCTTACTTTTTAAAATAAGCAATGATCCTTGTCAATTTCTTGGATATCTTTAATTTGCAAGTTGTTAATTATCAGATTTTAGTAAATGATAAATTTTAAAACGATCATTATAGCTTAAAAGCTAATCCAACTATTCCGCATAGTTTGTTGCGTATTGTGCATAAAAACTGATACGCAACATTTCCACTTCCGTTTCCTTCTTACTTGGATTGCACTTGACACAAGTAGGAAATAGTGCGAGGTTTCCCACTCTTTTAAGCCTACGCAATACCTCTCTAGTAAAATCTGCTTCTGCATCCAACCCAAACTTGACTCTTTTGTAATACTCATTTTTCACACAAAAACTCAAGTTCGATGATATTGGTTTACGAATCTTGGCTACTGTCCAGCAACGTAAATTAAGCTACTCTAATCTCTTTGCAGACATGTTTATACCCGGGTTTCCTTCTGCTTATATCATATCCTTAGTAAATTTGGGAAGTGAGAAGACCCATTCTCGGTTATGGCCATTGCCAATAAGACATCATCCATTAATTGAGTGTATTCCACTATTTCAATCACAGCTATTCCTATATAGTTACAATGACCCCGTGATCTCTTTTGTTAGCAAAAATTCTTTTAAATAATTTCCAAATCTATTGTATAACGATTTACTACAATAGTGGTTATTTTCTTATTAAAATTCGGAAGCCAAACTATCTTCTAATATATCTTTTCAGTCTATAGATAGATTTGGTTTTAGGTTATGACTTGCCTACAATTCCTTTTTTGGAAGTGCATGGTCTTTCCATTCATGTGAGGAGAAATGACGTCGTGCTGAATGCTGAACACCAAATGCATAGAAAATTGACGAGAAGAAGAAAACTTCATGGATATCTTTGGAGCTGGGAATGTGTTGAGAGAAAACGTTTAAAAATAGTTGTTCTTCATACATCCCGTTGATGTTGGATGCACCCACTCAAATGCATTACTAGAAAATAATAGCTTGCTTGTTTGCTTGTTGCCTAGGTAAAATTATTTGACAGCTCCTGGCATTTAAGAAACCTCGGTTTGTCTGTGTGTGTGTGTGTGTGTGTGTGTGTGTGTCTGTCTGTCTGTCTGTCTGTGCCGTCCTACCTTTTGTGTGTAATGAGGCATAGTGAGACTCAGTAATGTGTAATGAGGCATAGTGAGACTCAGTAATGTGTAC
>JAHZMU010001401.1:0-11036 GCA_027743725.1 Rambutsinella grinnellia
GCAGAACTGTAGGAAAATAAAAAGAAATATTTTAAATGGAAATCCATCATTGTTATTTAAAGCATTTCTGTTCATTAATCGAGTATTGAAAGTTGTTAGTATTTTATAGCTTTTAGTACTGGAAAGCTTTACCTTCGTAACGTCTTTCATAAAGCATGCCTTTAACATGGCTGCCGCTTTACAACTGTTCTTCTCATTAAGTCCGCCTTCTCCAGCCAGTGCTTTGGCTAAAGGAAGTAATAATAGTTCAAGTGTTGTTTTACATGTTTGTCGAACACTTCATTAAAGCCATATAAATCTAGTATAGTGCTACATATCTGTACTTAAATTAAGAAATTTTATGCTCCAAGTCTTTAGATCGAGTCGTATAAAATAATAGCCTCCCATAATTCTCTAGTTTATCAGCTTACAATACATGAAAACTTACTTGTAGAGTCTAAGCATGTCTGCCAAAGACTTAAAACCTCCTTTTGTTTATCAGGAGAAACTTTCTTTGTGAATTCCTCCAATGTTGTTTTGTCAAAACCTTTGTCAGTCATCTGTACAAAAGGAGACAATGGATGAGTTAAAAGAATGTGAAAGATGACAAGGCAATGGGAGTCAAAGCCAAAGCCATTGTCATCAATCTAGTACTAATGATAACTAGTATGGATATATTAAAACATGAGATAAAAAGTGTATACAAATATGACACTCACGATTTTCAACTCCATTAGCTTACATTTTGCAAAGCACTGAAAATACGAAACATATTTTTGACACTTCGTTTTCATAGACTAACATTGATGGATGATATTTTTACTGATTTAGAGAATAATTCAGAAAAAAGGTACCTTATCGTCAAAGCCATTCTTCTCTAGTTCATCCATTTTGGGAAGTTGATCGAGACCTACTTTCTTCTTACAAGCTTCCATTATAGCCATCCCTGTCTTCTTGTCTTCAACACTCAGCTTTTCCAAACACGCGTGGGGTTCGTTTTGCCCTCGTGTAAACCTGTGTAAGGAAAGGCACACGAAGGAAAATAGCACAATTTGAAGGGAAGTCAAGCTCTTCATTCTAACTAGAATTTTTGCACTTTTAAATAAAAGTATGAATTATGAATTCACTTTTTAAACGCACTTTACTTTCTGCGTAAAACTACTTGGTAAGCTCGCTTTTATATTACACTTTACAAATTTTTCCAGCCATTACTTTGCAAATATGTAGTATAATTTAGGGTAATAAAGTAAATTCAAGTTTTGTCAGTTTTTGACAAATGTTGTCATTTTAACAACCTATAGATTGAGTCAATGCTTTACTAGAAATTGGAACGGTGTGTTTTCTAACAAAGAAAGACAATAGCACGCATTAGTGAATTTCGAAGAATTTCATAAGGTTGACCTGTGAATCGCATTTGCCTTGATTCCAAAATATTAATATTAAAATTGTCATAATTTCTTCATTTCAAATTATTTGTCCGGTCAGTGTAAATTTTCTAAATTGATTATCAGATTGAGTAATGTATGATATTTCAATGCAGAACATTTGACGTACACCAAATTGGTAATGATTGTAATAATTTTAGGGAATGACCGACAATTTTAATTTTTAAAATTGAATGACAAAGCAAATTGAATGAATGAATATGTGCAGCACAAACCAGTTAATTTCATAATTATAATTGACATTCAATTTATTTTTAAAAATCATCCAGAGAATTAAGTACATTACTAATATTCATATGTAATTTATGCATGGTACAAAAATAAAAGTGTTGAGCTTTTCTAGGTTTTCGAGTGGCACAAAATAAATATCAATATAATTAACCTAACCTCTGCTCTAACCTTAAGTTTAACCTTGCATTAAATTGACTTTATCACAATTAAGGAGAGTGAACAACAGACTATTCCCACACTCTCAGTGTCTTCTATTAGGCGTTGTCCTCGCATAATTTTTATGTGTTCCAATAAATAGTTGAAGCTGAGACATGGCCCTGTTACTCTCGAGAAATTCCTCCAACGTCTTTTCAAAGACGGGCTTTAGCAGCTGCAGTTTTGAGTGGCAAACGGACGGGAACCTGCTCGGAAATGTTATCATTTATTAGCCGATGTGTTAGGCAAAGTTATAAATTAAATTTTAAAAGTTTACAAATGATGGAGGGGGTGTTCCCCGAACGTCGTAAGGATTGCAAACTCCAATTTATGAAATTCATCCGCCTTCTCAATCGTTGCATCAAGTTGACACAGTCTATAAAATATTAGGTAGAAGTCATTGGTTATTAAACTTATCCCCTCTTCATTTGACAGAAGTTCCATTAATAATGGATATGAGGGATGGAGACGATGATTGTCTCTTTCACTCCTTCAACCAAATTAATGGAAGTGGTTTTAATTTATATTCCTTGTCTCGTTCACGGAGAGCTGCTCACTCACCCAAAATCAGGATCCTTTCTAGGCTCGTCTCCATCGTGGAAACAATATGGATGATGATGTGCCGCATTGATTCCGACCAACCCAACCCAATAGGATGCTACAGCCGTAACCACAAGCCAACACCGTACCCCAGTCTGAAAGGAAAGTGGAAAAGACCAACCTTACTTTACTATGCTTCTTTCACTTCTCATATAGTTTCGGAAAACTTAATAATAATGCGGAAGAGCTCTTTCTCAAATGACATAAATGTATTCATTCCTTTCTCATCTCTCCAAAGAAGACAATGGCGTGACGCATTATTATCGTCTTAATTACAAAATGGTTCGTCATCAGCATAAAAGAAAGGCTTTGGATATATGACTTTGTCCTCAAGTTGCCCTGACTTACTTCCTCCACCATTTTTCAAAGGATTTTGAGAATACAAGCCTTGTAGATCTACTCTGTTATTGTAGACTTAAAATGTGTGAACTGTGTGAAGACTTAGAGGTCTCACCACTTTGAGCTACTTACCCAAACGGAAGGAGCAACATAAATATATGTAAGGAGTTCAAGTAGAATGATAAAATTTTCCGGTCTCGGCTTCGTCTTTCCAAGATACCATAAATGAGCTCGTCTCAAGAGGTCTAGTTGCATCATCACGCTGTAAATTATGTGAGCGTAGAAGAGTGAGCCGTACCGCTGGAACCAAGACTTTGGTCGGGTGGGAAGCATCTCGAGGAATGGCTCGAACGCTGCTATTTCATAGTCCTTCAGTCATTCAAAAAATAACAGAGAGCAAAATCAATTAATTCAATGTCTATTTTTAGCAAAAAGATGAACGGGGAATTCGCTACTAGTTGGATAACAAATGCTGAATTAATCACCACCATTCATTCATCTAATGAAATTACAGGGAATTATGTCGGCAGCATTTTGTCTTTAGCACGTACCAATATCGTGTTGGGAAATAGGTGGTGGCTAAGTGCATGTGTAATCCTCCATTCGTACGAAGACCAGGCACTAAGATCAAAATAATATTTTCGGAAGCTGTCCCGAAGGTGAAATGAGTTGTGGGCTGCTGTTGTATTAAAGCCTAGAAAGAGAAAGAAATGCATAGGTTTTGGTCTTCTAACAAAGAAAAGTAGAAACTTATTAATTTACCCAGGAGGAGTCCGGCAAAAATTGTTATTCCGATAGAGTCGTTCCATGCCCCAATTATTGACAAAAGTATGAAACCAACAGCTAAAATATCTTGGGTTAGTGTAACTCGTTTACTGGCACTTGTTCCGTGTTCCTGTTTGATAAATATAAATCACCAATTTAATTAGATATTTAGCACCCTTCACCTCTTCGAAATAAAAGTTAAAGCGATAAGATTTATGCGTTCCCGAAAATCTAAACATCCTTCCTTTCACCTTTACCTCGACATAAAAATTTCGTCATTTCTTAACCTACGCAAAAGTGTATCATCATGATCGTCTTCACTTCCATTCTTATTTACCCCTTGATTGCCATCAATATAGCCATAAAGCTAACTTTCGGAGAGAAGTTTATTCGAAGTAGTTCAACTTGTAAAATACAATTTATGATCATGTTAGAGAGACAATTTGTCTCTAACAAATAGTGAAGAAAATGTGTATCAAAAAGTCATTTATATGTAAAGCTTTCATTGTCATTTTCAGCAAATTTTACGATCTTCCTATTATAGGACTTCTATAGGCCGAATGTTGTCATTAATCAATGCGTCCTTCTCCCCCAGTTTAGATTTTTAGTCGTTTGGGAATACGTTCCATGCTCGTTGAAAGTCCTCCTGTGTAATCGCTTCTCGATGATGGATATTTATTACGTACCGACTATCGACCTGATCAACCCATTCATTCTAGTATGTCCATGATTGGTTTTCAATGTGAAAAGTTTTCAACAAAGTAGAAAACATGTTATTTAGTAGGCTACATACCTTCAGGCTAGTGAAGTCAATGTATCGTTATCGTTAATCTCGCAGCTCGGAAATGTTATCATTTATTAGCCGATATGCTAGGCAGAGTCAGAAATACAAAACTCGTTGAACTCGCTTTTTTTTGGAGGCGACACCTCACTCTCAGTGTCAAGCTTTTGCTTGTTCGTGAGCGATCAGCTCAAGCTATGCATTCCAAGTGGAAGTGGTGGCGGAACGTGAAGCGCATTGGGAAGTGAACTGCCTTCACATGAATATTCATTTAATGCTATATCTCTTGCAAGTTAAATATAGATTGGTTAGGACAACATAATCGCCACATTAAATACTATTTAGCGTAGCGTCCCATACAAAGGTAGATGGTCAAAGTCATGGACGCTACCAATAGTACTTATGAAGAAGTGTCTATTGTTTACTTTGGAATAGGGATGTTGGATAATAACTTAGTTATTATAACTATCATGGATGGCATGCATATTTGTTGTAGTTTGTTAACAAGTAGTTTGGCCTACGTATTATTTGCTGCGTGCTTAATGATAGCCGCACTCAATGACTCAATTGTTGATTTTTCTCATGGGACAACATGTCATGAGAGGAATACTGTCATTTTTATTTTGACAATGGAAATGAGAATCAGTAATTGAAAATTCCATTACCACTTTAACTAAACAAGACAACTCATGGTTTAATAAAGTTAAGAATAGCAATCACTTATAAATACCTTTCTTTGATTTCAATACTAGACCTCACGTATGAGAACTATTACCGCACCGTAAATTACTAATCAACTTGAGACATTTAACCTTATGAGAAAAACAGAACAAATTTTTGCATAATAATGGAATTGGGCTTGACAGAACTAAGCCATTCCCACGTTAGATAAGCACATATCATTGTGACTTGACTGTGATTTTATGAATCATGCTTAATGGATTTCCTTTTCAGTGCCAGAAGTTGAGCAAAATTAAAATGCTAGATGCAAGTCTGCAAGTAATTAAATAGGATGAAGGATTTGTTGTTGCTCCCTTTTTGCATAAAAGTTTCTTCCAATTCCCTACTTATTTAATTTCAAGTTAAAGCCAATATTTAGTTATGACAAATCCCAGACAATCCACGTAGACGGTGATCAACGTAGTCATCAAGAAATTGATTAAAAGTTTAAGGTTTGAAACTTTGTAAAGGGAAAAATAATAATTGAATAATAAAGATATGAAGCCAAAAAAGTTGATGTATTGGGAAGCAACAAGCTTTATTAGAACAAAGTGCGAAGACTCATACCTTTAGGATGGGTTCCGCCCGTCTTAGCTTATCATATACACGCCAGTAGTCTCCGATGTCGTCCAGGGTCCTTTTCTCTATAAATAAAGAAACCATTAACGGTCTTCATTCAAAAGTTAAACCAGAAAACAAAAGTAAAATTTAAAGTTTACACTTCATTGGATAAGCGTAGTTGTAAACTATATCATCTCTGGAATTTTGCTTATGAAAAATTAGAAAAGTTGTTAACTCTAAAACTTTTTGCTAATTTTAAGTTCATATGCTAGATTTAAGGTTATATTAATTCCTTCGCATATTTGCGCCTTGCAATTGAATGGATTTTCTTTCAAAGCATTAATTACCTTTTCGCACTACTACTCCATTTTGGTGCGAACAAAGACAATTCATAAACTAGCCTATTATTCGTTTTATCGCCGGACTATTTCCCACTTCCAAACTTCCAGTGGTGAAGGCGAAACACAATCGTTTTTGTTCTATTATGGAAATTGAATTACCTTGTAGCCAATCCACTGGAGTAAGGTTATGGTTTCCTCTCTCCGTTGAGGGCTTCCACAATCCTGGAAAACTAGATCGGAGATACTTCCCATCCGGGGTAACTTTGACATTTTGCCAGTCCGCATTGTCGTTGATATCGTGCGACATTTTGCTTACTCGTTTTTTCCCTTTTTCTGAGAATCGGACTTGATTTATGAAATCTTAAAAATCCATTTTAATCCAGTCTTACACGATAAACACTATTATATTTCACACTCAACGATACAAACTATTCTCTTAAAATGTCCCAAAACGTTTTATTTTTAAACACGCTGTCACAAATAAATCGTAAGGAACAGACTGTGAGCTTATCGGTTTAAACCCTTTTTATAAATGAACTCCTTCCGAGTATAAATGCCTGAAGGGATGTCATGCAAAACTCGAGCGAGCTGAACACAATCGTGTACTGTTATGGAAAGAGGAAGCAACAGCCAATAATAAAAGATGACGAAGTATGAACCCAACACACGATCAACACAACAGTGGCATTGTTACAGTGGCTCTAACGCTTCTTCTACCATTGCGAAATACATTATTCGCGGTTCTACTGAATAATATGAAATATGCTTGTCTGAGGTGAAGCCTGAGAATAAACTTGTTGGGTATAACAAGTGAAGATGAGCCTTACATTTACTTCCCATCTAATCAAATGCATAATAGTTGCGGTTAAACATTGGTAGATTTAAACACAGTAATGATTAATGTTTAAAAGTCCAGCATTGAATGGATAATTACAAATACCATCACAGAAGCATTTAATGCGCATAATTTCACGCACAATTTTAACAACAACAATTACTCGCATTCTTACTATAATTATTGCAAAGGTAGTTGATGCAAAGGTGTTCTTATGCTTGGCCAACTCCAATTTCAATGTCTTGTTTGTATACTTTTTTTAGCCGGAACCGGTGGGCGACGCGTCATAATAAAAAATACAGTAAAGTATAGTAACGATAATAACACGGTTGATAATGAATCTTTTATATAGACAGTCTAGTCAATAGTAGTCAAAACAGAAGGAAGCTGAAGGATATTCTTCATCCTTAAAGTTGATTGTTTGCCATGCATGCTTGGATTCATATGAAGCGTCTATGCATAATCATAATCTACGAATGCACAATGTATAAAATGTCAAGAGTAAACTATTTAGTAATAAGAATAGAGTTTGAATTACATACATATTTTAATAACTTGTTCGAGGTGATGAGAAGACTGAAAATAAGCTTAATTGCAACAGGTATAGACATTGTTTTTGTAAAATGACTCCCATGACTGTAATTTGTACGGAACTCGTTTCACAGAAATGGACAAGTAAGCTATATTTTAAAATGTGCACTCGAGCTTTTTTTGAGTTGAGCAAATCCAAATTTTTTTAGGAAGTTCTTTGAGGCTTCCTTGACAGTTGGAATTGTAGTATTGTGCTTGCTCACTCAAAAAGTATGAATCAGCAGCGCGCTCACTACCTGTGAAGCTAAAAGGATATAAAAAAGCTGTTTACAATTTAATATTATTATGCTTTTTAGCCAAGTGATAGTATGGAATCGTTTATAACGTCATTTCCACTCAGGCATCAGGTTCCTGCTATGCTGCATCTACGGTAGATGATCTACCGTTTACGTGCTTTGTTTTCTTTCCAGTCTGTTTGTGCTAACATTGAAAGGGGTTGTGTGTCGAAGCATGCCAAAAGTTATCACTTGTTATACCTTATCTTGTTATGGGATTGAGATATAATTTATTCTGAGATTTAGAGATTTTATCATATAGAAAGATATACCTGACCTTCACAATGTTACACATGGATTGTTTCAGGAATCAGGAAGTTCAGTTTTTTTGCGGTTTCGTAAGCTATCTTTTTTTTCATTTTTGCTTTGGACATTAGACTGAAAAAACGATACCAGTTTTTTAATCATTTTAGGATAAAGCGTTATGAATATTTTCATACAAAACTTTACTACTCTTCTTTCTTCTGATCTCCAATTTGACGCTGTACATCCATATAATCCTTCCCAGCATTGCTTTTGTCAAATGATGAAATGGTTCGTTTACGTTTTACGCTGACAGCATTCAAGACAATTAATATGCTTAAACCTGTGGCATGAGTGAGCAAAAACAATGCATAATCTTGAGCTTGATTTCCAATATCATGTGAGGTTATCCATCCATGAATCTATAAGTGCTATTGATTAAGATCGGATGGTAGTTTTCGTCAATTAAAGACAATAAATGTAAGCTTAAACAACGCTTCAAAAATCACAGCATTTATCGATAAGATAATTTACATAAATAATTACCATTATATAAATTCAATGAAGATCTTACGTCAAAATATTATTGTAATGAGCTAGTAAAAATAATTTTTACTTTAACAATTCAAGTATCCTTCTATATTACGCCTTGACACAAAATAAATTTCATTAATAAATTGCTCTACTGTTAAATGTTCTGTGTTCATCCTTCCTCAATTGTTTTTACCTAAATGTCCTAATTCAAGCGCCCAAAGAACGTGGCGAATGTCACATGCCTAGCTTAATATTAAAATTTTGCATCAATTCGTAATACTGCCACCACCGCGTGGTACATTTCATCTCTTAAAGTTAAGTCCTTTCATGCTGAAATGTTCTTGAAATGTAATTGCTGTGCACTACATCACTTCAATCTACTTGCTGAGTTTTGCTTTTATGCAAATTAGTTAAATTGAATCGAAATCATAATCAAGGGCGGATTTTTTACTCGCTTTTAAAATGTCGGTCGTTAATGCAGATATGCATCAAAGTCAAAGTCATACATGATAAACTGACGGGATCTTAATTTTCTTTAAAAAGGTTTCACTTAAACACTGTCGAGTCAGCTTGAAGAGTTGTGGTTCTTTTGGTATTATCAGCAATCATCCGAACCGCAATTGTATAAGTGGTTGTAATTTCATTAAATTTAAACCACTCTCGTTTAAATTTTACTCTCCACCATGGAATAAATGCTTCGAAAGCGAAAGCCACAACAGCGACGATGCAGCCCACAATGGAGATATAAAATGTTCCGCTCAAGTTTTGAAGTGTAAGTACATCATTCAGACTACGATCATAAACCACTTGAGATCTATTGGTAGCCTTTTCCCAAACCTTTCTCTCATTCCGTATAACCTCATTATCCATCTCTTTCCACTTGCCCGCGAGACCAAAGTCCATTGCTCTGGATAGTACAGAGTCAAACTTTCTCCGGAGCACTGAGCCCTTTGGAAATATAATCCCGACGACAATAAAACTAGTTGTATCTTGAGCCTTTATGAGTGGAACGTTGCCATATTTATCGCTAAGATTTTTATGCGACACAAAGCTTGCCACTGAATCCCAAGATATGCAGCTGTATCGAGACTGAATGGCGAGTTGAAAGCATCTTGCATCATTCTCTTCTAGCTCCATTCTCTTAAATATCTTCTGGAATGTTGGATTCGTGGAAGTTTTTAAAATGCTGTAGGCAGCTCCATGAATATATTGAAGAGCTATTTGAAATTTTGTTGATTTCGCCAAACTTTCAAATGTCTTTGGTGGTTCATCCACTAGAGGAAAAGCCAAGACGGAGACGAGCTTGGAACGATACGATGTGGTAATGAGTAGAGCAAAGATAAGCCAAAAAGCCATGAACATCCTGGTCGTGTTCAGTGGGCTAGTTTCAAGCCTCTTTGCATCTTGCTCAAGAAGTGTCCTCAAAAGATAAGTGACTTTCACACTTAGGCTTACTTCCTGCTTTGTAATTCGTAAAAAGGAATGTGAACGTTCCGAGGGCAAGAAACCCAGATCCTATAACCGAAAGCCATAACAGTGGTCTGAATGGCCAGTACACGGATTTCCATGAATAATGAGGGTGCGGCTCTCCAGATCTGAAAGTCAGCCATTCGTACACAACTGGAAAGGAGAAGCTAACCACTTTATTTCTGTTGTAGATTTGACCTGTAGTTTGTGCTAGTTCCGTTTTTCCATTTACAACGTCCCCTACAGTCCCCACCCAAGTACCGTTAGCATACATGTAGCCTGTGCCGCTACCAGTGGATGGGAAGTAAAGCCCGGAAAAATTATATTTATACATGACATGAAGTAGGCCAAATTGCATTACACCTCGGCGGACATCCCAATGACCTGGAGAGGTCTCGCGGATGTCTATTAGCCATCGGGCTAATGCGGGCACACTTACTGTGAATGTTTTCCCATGGAAGTTGTCCAGCATATCGGGAAATAGTTCGTGACCTGGTTGAAATCTTGGCATCATTCTTATCTCTGTGCTTATTCCAGTAGCCTCTGTGCTAATTATTGTAGAATGCAAATTGTTGATGCTAAATGTATGAAGACTGGGAACTCCTCCGGAACAAAAGAAACACGTTGTGTAGTATGGTGATGAAGAATTAAAACTTTCATTTGGATTTAACCAAATTCCCACTTTGTTCCTGATACCGGATGCGATGGAACCATTTGAAAATAACGTTACTAGAGAACTTTCATTTAAAGAATGAAATATGAAAAAGTCTTCGTCCGTCTTTATAACTCCTACCAATTTACGAAATTCCGTATATAACAATGTCGTTTTAATTTGTGACAAATTAACTTCTATTGGAACAAAACTCAAAGTACACTTTCCCCGTAATTGGTGGACATCAATTGCAGATTGAAACGCATCAGTTATGTTTTGGAGGCTTAAATCGATCAAGAATTTGTCTTGATTTTTATAAAAGTGAATAATTTCTTGAGAGCTTTCATCTAAAACTAGATCGTTATAAAATATTATAAGTGTACAATTGTGAAAATTGGAGTCCAATTGTCTTGAAATTTGAGTTTGGTAATTATTCGAATAGATATTTGCGTGGCTATTAATGACTATAAAAGGGAAACAGA
>JAHZMU010001402.1:0-26141 GCA_027743725.1 Rambutsinella grinnellia
TCAGATTGCCGCAATACAAATCCTTCCCCTAACCCCAATTGGTTACTATACTTATGATAAGGAATGGATTGAAGGAGCTTTTGAGTACTGCAAAGGAGAATTGGATGATCCTCAAATTGGCGACGCTTTCAAATCTGTTATTTACGCCGCTTATGCAAAAGTTAGTCCGCAAAAAGCTTACAACTACTCTTCAAACTTGTTTGATTGGGGTTCAGGCAACTCGGCTTCTAACCAACTTTATTTCGTGTCAACTCAAAGGTCGGATAGTGGAGGGGATATCTGCTCCAGCGGACTCCAAACACCTGAAGGCCTTTATCGTATTCAAGATATTGCTACAGGTCAATATGTTACTGTTGGAGGCAATGGGCAACTAGCAGCTACAACATCTGTTGATGCCCTTGCAGAAAAATTTAAGCTTGGCTTTATCCCAGGAGGTGGAACAATTAAGTCTACATCTACCTCAAAATATGTGACGGCCGACCCTCAAGGTCAAAGTGCATTAGCAGCAGCAAGAGATGCCGCTCAGGCATGGGAGATTTTTAGATGGAAGAAGGAACCTGACGGAAGCTACATTTTGACAGCGATGGTCAACCGCTCTAACGTATCGACTCAAACAACAGGAATACTTGTAAATAATGCGAACGACACTAATGGCATTCCTGCTTCAAAATATAAGCTGATTCCAACCGGAGATGAAGCCCTAGTTCAAATCCCGACAGAGGGAGTACTCCAAAGCAAACAGAATAATTTGTATGTCGTTGCTACTGCTGCTAATCCTAACTTGAAGAGCATTGGCAACAGAGTTGGGGATGGAACTAAATGGTCATTTGCTATAGTACCCGGCACCCCAGATACCTCGCATCAGTACACGATTCAGAGTCAAGTGACAAATCAATACGTGACTGGGAACCCACAAGGGTCTGCCCCTCTTGAAGCTGCGAGGACTGTGGCTCAAGGCTGGGAATATTTTAGGATTTTGCCATATGAAGGATCATATCTAGTGATTCATTTAGCAAGTGGGAATCCCGTAAGGCTCCAGTCTGACAATACTCTCATGAGTAATGGGACTAGTGTGGATAGCTACGCTGTTTGGGATATTATTAAATAATTTATTAGATGGCCAATGCCTCATTCATTTAATAATTGCAATATAAAATAACTTTCAAAATAAAATTGTCATTTTGTTAGATTAAAACAGACCAATGTTGTATTTTATTATTTGTTTCAAATTAGATGACTGAGAAATAAATATAAATGTGGGGCGCAGTGAGACTACCTTTTTAGCAGTTGAGGAATTGTCCAAGTTTGTTTTTTTACCAGAATTTCGTAATCACCAAAACTAAGTTCGTCTCCGCCTGAAATTTAATTGGAATAAGCGGTTAGTGCTTTGTCTACAGAAAATAATTTTAAACAGGAGCATTCGCTTACCGTATGAGATATAGCAAGTTTCATGGGCTGCATGAACCTTGCCGACAGTTACGGTGCCGTTGTGAATCACACGTCCAATATAATAAATGTCTCCAGAGGGATCGTGACCTCCTTCAACTGCATTGTCGGGGATATCGCTTCCAGAACACTCAACCCATGAAAGAGCCGCCTGTGGTCCGCAGAGGACTTCGTACTCGTCTTTTGCTATCTCTTCACCACCGTAGGGAATGTAAATGCATGGATGGGTCATGTGAAGCTTCCCTGGAATAATACCACCTTCGTGGAAGGCACGGGCAACGTAAACTTTGTTGCCTGAATCAATCCCAGCCTTAATTGCTTCCTTTGGCTTGTCACCATCTGACGCTGAACACCATTGCAAATGGTCCAGACCCATGTTTAATGAATTTGGAATAATGAATGGAGGAGAGAGTTGTGGAATGAGGGGAGGATGGACTAAGAATGTTGTAAAGTTTGAGCTTAAACCTGATATAAAAGTCTGGAAGTTTGCACATACTTTACTAAGGATATGGAGTACTCGCTAAAATGGTAGGTTTCCCTTCAGAGTAAAAGATTTCCACTTCGCAAAAATTAATTTAAGAAGATTAATTCGGAGTAACCACAAACACCACTTTGTTCTATCTCATTAGCGCGAAATTTAGCATAAACCCAAATAGCCTAATAGATCATCCCTCAAATCCAGTTAAATGAAAAGGATTTCTTAGTAAGTACATTGAAATGAACTATGTAAAGAAGCAATAATTATATTCCATTTTATACTTGATAGTGAGGATGCTGTGGTTGGAATTAGATGCTGCAAGCGCAATGATAAAATTTAAGACATGAGTTTATTGGAACATTAACATTAATTGTAGACTTACATTAATTTTGCGGAACTTGATATTATGCGCTTCCCAACTTTCTGAAAGGATATTTGCAAGATTCAAATGAAATACTCAATCTAAATTCTTTAATTAAATGTCTTTATTTTAATAATTATAGTAAGATAGATTGATAAGCGAAAAGTTTAAAAAAAAGATTAACCAGAAAACCATGACGCTCATCCCAAATTAATTTTATGACGACACTATAAGTCTGCAGATATGTTTATTTGCATGTATTGCCTATCAACTAATAAAATGTTAATGATTCTTAACTTATGAATCAGGGTTAACGATTTGATATTTGAAATAGTCTTTCTGCGGTAATAGTGTTGCTGATTAGTCATTACAGAAGCTACGTAAACGAAAAGTGATTTCATAAGCTGGAAAAAGAAAATTATTGGTAAAGATGTATCAACTCGCAGATTTCATGTTGTAGGAATAGGTCTAAAATAATCGCATATGTATGGCTTTTTATAATTTATTATTGGGCGTAAGACTAAATGTTATCTCACTTGACCCTGAGTTTAATCTTTCTTCTTGGAAATAGCCAACTAAAGCAAATTTGCAAATGCAAAACAAGCTCAGTGCTTACGCGGAATCGCAATGTAAAATTTATTTAAGTTAATAATTCAACCTTAAACTTGATTTGAAAAACTTTTAAATGTTTCCACGAAATCTACTTGTACTGGGAGCGATATTGTGTTCAGGTAGGTATTTATTTAAAAGAATTATATTAAGAAAAGTAAATGCCTTATCCACGTTTTACTTTTGCTAATAAAGTAGCAAGGGGAGAAAACAACGTGTACAAAAAATGCACAACGACAGACTGTTCTGGGAAGGGTGGCTGTGTTACAATCTACCAACACCGTTATTACGAAGGTTGGTTCCAGTGTCAAACGCTAACCGGGGATGAATGCCTACGACTTAACAGTTGGTGGAGAAGTAGCGATTTTAAAAACTCTGGTATCTGGTTTTAAAAACGGGTATCTTCCGTCGACAGCCACAACACTTGTGTTTGCCTTTACTCTGGGCTTGACTGTGAAGGGGAATCACTAGAAATTAAGCCTAATGGAGAGCACTACGACTACATCCATCATTACGGGTTTGAAGACATTACAAAATCTGTAAGCAGTTGTAGCAGGTCCTATGCAAAAGTTAGTGGAGATGTCTATGAAAAATGCAAGAATAGCGACTGCCAAGACAAATCAAGCTGCGCTACTATCTATTCAAAGTCAGAATTCGGGGGATGGCCCCAATGCCTAAACTTTTTGGGGGATGAATGCATAACTTTAAATGATTGGTGGCGAAACTCTGAAGTAGATGTGTTCAAACCTAGTCGGGTCTCTTCCGTTGACAATCATAATGGGTGTATCCGCATCTATGATGACATGGGATGTAAAGGACTTTATGTTGAAATTAAAACTGGAGTGAAAGGGGACAAACTTAAGAAGTTAAAGTTTGAATATAGAGCGAAGTCGGTTAGCTCATGTGAAAGGAAAACGGAGCCAGTGAATGGGTGTGTATTGAAAGTCCTCTTTAATGAGATGATTAACAGTGAGAAAGTAAGCGAGGGAGGAAGTAGTGTATTTAGCGTAATAGATTATGTCATTACAGAAGTGATTGCGAATCTAATTGGCACAATCCCTGCCATAACCTCATTTTTCCGCGGGTTGAAACTAATAAATGAAGTATTTGACTCTGGAAAAACCACGGCTGCATTGATTGATGCAAAGATTGAGGAAGCTTTTGCAAAGAATTCAGCAAGTCAAATATCTGCCAAGATGCACGTGATAAACAATCGCCTGGAGAGTATCCTGTCAAAAAGTACGTCGACAAATGTTAAGGAAATAGACTTGGGACTTGCGCTTCATACATGCGAAGAAGTCACAAAATTATTTGGAGATAGTACTTATTCTTTCTCCAGTAACAAGTTGGTGAGCAGTCCATATCTTGTAGCCTTTTCCTCAATTTATTATGCTGTTGGAAGGATAGCTTATGAAATGAGGACGGATGCTGAATCCCGAGATAAACTCAAGAAGGAGATGAACAAATTGATGGAAATTAATGAGGAATTTATGGAAGAAAGTGTTAAAAGGAGGAAGTCCATGTTTAGCCAAGCTTGGCGGAAGGATATTGATGGTGGTGTTTATCTGATTGACGACTCATTAAAGAAATATCGGATGGGGACTGAAAAAGCTGTTTGTGGTCAGGGAAGAGAGTATCATTACGTATGTCTAGATGCTGCCAGATATGATTATAGGATTAGCTCAAGATTTGATAACGAGGAAATGTTTGATCAGTGCCTGAACAATTTGTTGGAGGATGTCGAGGTAAAAATAAAAGGTTTTTTTCAACCTGTTTTGGAGAAACTAAACGGGTTCCCGGCTTAATATAGAATAATTATAATTTATAAGTAAAAATATTGAAAAATAATCTTTATTGGGCTATTTTATCCGCTGAATTTAATTGTAAAAAATATTTACAAATATTAATGGAAAATTTAAATTAAATATGTAAATTGTAAAACCTCGAAAGCAACAACATATTAACAGTAATATTTACCATTATCTCTAAATTACAAAGTGCTATTCTATTCCCAACGTTCCTAAAGGGCCCAATATTAAATCCTATTTTTGGGCAAGCCTTCAACNAAATATTAATGGAAAATTTAAATTAAATATGTAAATTGTAAAACCTCGAAAGCAACAACATATTAACAGTAATATTTACCATTATCTCTAAATTACAAAGTGCTATTCTATTCCCAACGTTCCTAAAGGGCCCAATATTAAATCCTATTTTTGGGCAAGCCTTCAACCTCCTCCTGTTCACCTTGCTTAGCATTTTCTCCTTCCAAAAATGAATAAATCTCAAACCATTCTTATGCGGTTTTGCTGCAACATAAACTAATAACAAATCTATTACAATAACAGTTCCTAAAATAGCTACACAACATAATCTAGCGATTATCGGGATGGAAGTACCTGCAAGTGCGTAGTAAGCACAACATGCGCCCAAAAACATTCCGACAGCTACCAAAATTAAAAAGAATTGAGCTGCAAGATAATTACCAACGGCAGCAAATATTTTGGCTGTACAAAATCTTAAATATGATTGTAAAAATAGGAGGTTAGTATTAAGTCGTTTCCACCTCGGGTAACTATAGCAATTAGCTGTTAATCTTGCCACTCCATCGGTAAAGATAAGCGCTAACAATATAGATGACAACACCGCCCCGGATCCATATAAGCCAATAACTAACAGGGTTAAACAGGTAAATGCTATAATGAACTTGGACAGTAATCCTATTTTATCTTGATCGATTCCCAAAGAATTTAAGAGAAAAACAGGTGGTGAAAAGTCGTGGATTAGAAGGGGTATACAAAATATAAAAATTGGGTAAGCAGCAAATCCAAATCCAAAACCGTAACTGAGGAGCTCTTCTACACTTAAAAACCTTCCCTTTTGACTTAGTTTTGATTCTGGTTCATGTCTCATTACTGAATCAAATAAAAATTTAAGTTCCATGGGATGCTTCACTGACAAATGAATTGTGAGATTGCACACAATCGCAAAACAGACACTAATCAAATAGACTATAATGTGTGGGAATATATTACCAACTTGTAATTTTCCTTTTTGGTGTTGATTATAAATCCGAATTAGTCTGAACAAGGAATATAAAAAATAAAATGAAACTGACAATTTTACAACTTTTCGGAGTTTTATACTTGATGGGTTTGAGTCTGGAGATACGCGGTATATTTGGGAGTGTTTGGGAGAAGGAAGAAGTAATGAAGTAAGGCATGTGGAAATAATTTTGGAAAAAGATTGAAAAAGATGTGGACTTTGCAGCAAGTAGTGCTTAACGTCATGTCTAGCAGTAATTTTCTAATTCAACAAGAACGTTAGAAGGCTTTTCTTTACAAAAAGTTAAAAAGGAACTGGCCACGCCAGTGGAAGTTGAGTAGTTGCTAGCTGGAAAGGTACCGAGGCAAGTATTATGTATAAATATAATAATGTGTAGCTGGATTATATGGGCAATTTAAACTTTTATAGATTAAATACTTTGATAAAGAAGATGAAGATAAAAAAATTAATATGCAATTTAAATTCAAGACATTCCATGCCAAATTAATTAAATGCTTAAATTGATTTAATCTATTTGTATATAATATATCACGAGGTTATATTAAGCAGTAATAAACTTCAATTTAGACTTTTAATGTACATTAGGCAAGGAAAATATTCAGAATTTCTATTATTTATTGAAAAATGCACACGCTTTTACAAACATTTCATAATTCAAACAAAATACACATTCTATTGTAAAATTAAGAGGTGTAGCTCTTACACTCTGAAATAATAAAATCAACAAAATGGTAGCTTTTCTAGCAAATTATAACAAAAGCTCATAATTCATTAATCATTTTTTAGAGAAAATCTTGCAAATTTTTCCAAAAAGCGCGCTTTCCTTAAATATCTATTTTACGACATTGGTTCTGGCAAAGTTTCTGCAACTGAGGTTGTTACATCATCAAGGTCTTCATTTAGACCAAGTACTGCTCCATTAGTTTGGGTTGGAGCCTGGCTAATTTGCTTTGCAATTTCTAGACAGCTCCTTTCCCAGCTTGGCTCAAAGTTAGATGAACAATTACAAGTTCCTCCTCGCATAGAAGGGTCCCGATATTTCTCACAGATTGCCCTATCAATACAATAAGAGTTATTAAGACACATGGCCCCAACTAATCCACGACATTTGTTCACTTCAAAGTCATAAGCTTCAAAATCTTTTCCGCATAAACACTTTCCATTTTTACAGACAAGTCCTGCAGCACTATCACAGATATTTGGTGATTCGCATGTTTCTCCATAAGCAACTTTGCATTTTCTACCTATTGACTCAATCATTCCTTTGTTGCATGTGCATTTAAAAATCCCCGTTGAATTTGCACAGTTAGCATTTTTCACACAATCGTAGCTTTTAATTTCATCGCCTCTTCTCTCATGGCAGGGTCCTCTGATATAACTGATGCATTTCCCTTGTTCATAGGATTGATGATCGGGATAGTGACATCTGCATTTACCTTCAAAACAAGTCCAGTCTTCTGAGCAGGGCGAATTAATGGAACAACTGGAGTCATACCCTCCCTTACACAAACCGTCTGTTGATCTTTCATAACCGGAACTACAGCGGCAATCATCATAATAATAACCATTACGATAATAACATTGGGCGTTTTGGACACAGGTATTACCATATTTTCCACACCGAGCCCCTACCAATCCAACGCAAGCTTCTCTCTGCTTATCAAAAATCGCTTCAGTTTTATTACACGAGCAAAATCCCATCTCACACATAAAATTCAAATCTGCTCTGCACTGCTCGTTTCTCGTACAATTCTGTCCATGGCGTAATTTAGGAGTGCAGAAATTCTCTGCATTTTCAAAATGATATGTTTCGCAATCACAAAATCCGTCACTATTGCATGTCGCGTTAGTAACACAGTTTAATTTTTCAGTCCAGCGTTTCTCTTGCGTTGTGTCGCTTAGCATTTCAACCGCTGTGTAGCTACACCTTTCTCCGGGCAAAACTGCGCATTTTTGTTGGACAGCCTCATACCGCATCTCATCCGGCTTGACACATTCGCAGGTGCCATTTATACATGACAATGACTTTCGGGAGTCGCACCGAATTCCTTCTCCACAGGTTTCATTGTGGGAGGCACGTAGTTGAGCGTTGACAATAGCAAGGAGCGAAAAGAAAACGAAATGTTTCCAGTTCAAAACCATTTTAACTAGAATGCTATATTTCTGATATTTAAAAAAAATATTTATGAATGATTTTCTGAAATCTGAACCTTCTTCAGCAATTTGCTGACTAGTAATAAATGAAAACAGAAAACATTTCTTTCACAAGCTATCAGCATTTTTAACAAAGTTCAGCATTTTGTTTAAAACGTTTCTAAACGTTTTGGAAGAATCATGCCATAAGTTGATAAGAAATGAGCTGGATGTAGAATTAAGATAAATGGATGGATATTGATGTCCAATGAGAAAAACACATGAATGAAAGCTCACAAGTGTCAAGGCAAGAGATGCTGTTCTAAGCGATAAAAAGACTATCAAAAGTGGCATTTTGACCTTTCTCAACTTTTATTTATCTCTTTTACCCAGACATAAAATATTCCTGTAAACATTCATAAGCAGACTAAAACCTTTCATTTTCAAAGCAAAATTATTTCAACAAAAATATTAAGACAAGAAATACAAAGATATTGAATCCATTTCCGCTGATAAGACCCACTTTACTTTCCAGATGAGCCGCAAATGCCTCTGCTCCTTTCAGCTTGCTATGATCATCCTTCATTATTTTATGGAATCCATTTACCTTCTCGTCAGTTACTTCATCCTTTACAGGTTCCTCATCACTTTTTGCTCTGCCGCAAGAGCTAGCAGATTTCGCATTATGTCCATTCCGAAAATTCATGTTGCTCCCATGAATTTTTTGAAGGTCCTCCTCCTCCCCAGTTATATCAACAGACATTCCTGTGCAATCATCTCCTTCGTAAACTCTAACACAAGTGTTGTGACTTTTTACAGATGAGACTTTTGAGAAATGTCCAATAGACCAATATGAAATGAATGGTTTGCACTCATCCTTTTCAAACGTTAAACACTGATGCTCTCCACGGAAATAGGTGCCTCCATACAAAGTTAAACAGGCTGGTTTTCCAGAGCAATTCTCTTCACATTTTTTAAACTCAGTTTCATTCCCTCTGAAACAAGAGCTTGCGGATTTTGTCCTCTTATCAAAATTATATTTGCTTAAATTGACGTCTTCGCTAAGATGGTCTAAATCAATAGACTCTCCCTTACAACCCATTTTATCATAAAGGCGGATGCAGGACTTGCGACTACCAATAGATGAAACTCGGCTGCTCCCTCCAAGGACCCACCACGGATTGAGGTTGACGCACTCAATATTTTCGAACCTAAGACATTGGCTTACACCTTCCTCATTACGATTTTGATAGATTGTTACACAAGCAGTGGTTTTCCTACTGTCACAGGAATGGATTGTACATACTTCTGACTCTGCCGGCTCATCTTCATCACTTTGATGTTGAGATGGATAATAATGTGAAGAGGCGCAAGCTAGAAATAAAATTTTGTTTAGACATTAAAGCGCAGAAATATTTTTAGAATATTTTACCCAGCGACAGAATTAAAAATAGGGGCAATATATTTTTATGCATTTTATTCCAAGTTTGCAGAATTTATTTCTTGTTATCACTTGCACTGTTTGGTAACGAATGAATGTAAAATGCATGGAATAGTTTCTTTCTCTCTTTGAACTTTGACATAATAATGTCAAAAGCTGCGTTGGATATTTAATGCAAGTTGCAGAAATATTCAATTTGCTGTGAATGACTTGGTTATATAATATGGATTGCCGACTGGTTTGGATAATTCCCAAATTTTGGCTTACTAAGCATTTATGCAGGTGTTTTAATACTTGTACTATTTTTACGCTTATCAATTTATATGACCTTTACTAGCAAAAATTGATGAATTCTAATGCAGCTTTTTTATATCAGTAACCGTTTTGTTAATTATTTGGTGCTTTATGAACACACAATTAAATAACTAACTTCAACAAAACAAATTGCAATTCAAAGAATCCTGCGATTTTTTTAAATTAAGTCAGCAATAATCAAGAACCATGAGAATCAAGTCAATTATAAATTGTAAAAATGTAAATAAATTTAAGAAATTAATTGTAAATTTAAGGAAAAAATCAATAAAATGAAAATAACAAATTCACAAAAATAAACTGTAGACGCGATTAGAAGAGCATTGGAATTCGTCACTGTAGTTTCGTCCAGTGTAGACGACAATAATGGGTACAATGGTGGCAACCATAGATATGACCCTTGCACCTTCCTATGTCATTTCCAATTGTCCCCTCCTCATTAAAAGTCCAAAGAACCTCTACCATTTCAACTCCCTCCTCTTCCTCGGGTTTTACGCCGAAGGTGATAACGTTTGCACGTAGACCAGCCGGAGTTGACTCCCAAGAACTTCCCTTTCCTCGAGTAAACGCGGTGCTTCTAACCCCCAAGATCTTCTCTAATCCAAGCTCTTTCAAGAAAGCATAAAGGTCCTTCCCGAACTCTCCCCTTGGCAAAGGAACTTCCTCATCAGTTGCCACAAATTCGAAGGGGACCAATTCCCCGTTGTCCGAGAAGCAGTAGGTCTGGGGTGAAACGAGCTTTTTCTCACCAGAAATTCCGTAGGAGCTCAGGAGTGACATGTCTGTAGGAACTCCAGAAGACCCTGTTTCAAAAAGATGAATAAAAATTGATTACAAGCATTTGATTTTACTAACAATGTATTTTTTAGACTAAACTAAATTGAATAAGATTTACTACAGTTAAATGAATTCTTTACCTTGTAATTTCCAAGCTGTAGCTACACTCAACTTTTGATCCTTCCTCATGACCTCGACCAAAATTTGGTCAGAATCCATGCCAAAATGGCGATGGATCATGCAGAGTCCAAATTTTTCATGAACCTTGTGCTTCGCAAAGACATGTCCAGATTTGCCCAGGAGCTCATATACATTGCTCTTTTGGAATTTCGCCAGAGCTTCGGAGAATTCCGGGATTTTTGCAAAAATATCTGGAGTGAGGTCAACAGTCAGCACTCCCATTTTGATTTGCTTTAGCTGAGAAATAACTGAAGAGAGAATAGTCTATCTGAAAATTTCAAAGCTAATGAATAAAGGTTGGAAGTCGCTTCAGCCATTACAGCCATTCTGTATATAAAAAATCTCCAATTGAAAACGTTTTCCAACGTTTTGATTAATCTGGGATAGCTGTAGGTCAATATTTAAGTAGGATAGTTTTAATTTTATTCCTAGCAAGGAAATAGAAAAATGCTTAATTGCCATTTTTTCATGAAATTACTCATTTGCCAGCTCATTTCATACAGTTTACATTTCACATGTGCATCATTTGACTCGATTCTTTAAGTCTTGATCCTTCATGACGACATAATGACTGACGTAGCGTTTTTATTTGAAGTATAATGAAAGTCAGAAATATTTGCGAGTATCAGGCATTTTTATTAATGCGAGTGAATTTGCGTCATAGAAACTCAGAAAACGAAACTGATATATACGACATAGTTTATGGTCGCTGTTTGCAAATTTTACAGTAGCTTTTTCCTTGCCTATAAAATTATTTGTCAAAGGGATTAAGTAATGAATAAGCATCATCACCGATTCCATTATCGTCATTGAGTCAATAAATAGAAGCTTGGCTCTAAATGACCCTTCTTCATTAACACGAGAAATGGAATCTCTCCGCAAAGATAAAGCAAAAAGCCCAATTATGCATCAATCTGCATCTGCAATCATAGCTCATGATTCATGAGATTTTACGGATAAAAATCTACTTCCTTATTTTATCTGAAAACGGAAGAACTACCTAAAGCAATCCAATAGAAAGGAATTAATATCCAATCTATTTATGGAAAGGTTATGAGAGATATAACTAACGTCATAGCTATTCAAGACGAGTTAATTTGGAAGCAAAATCTATCTAAAAGTAAATATACGCTTCATAAATAATGACCCATTTAAAACATTTTCTCGGAAGAAAAACAAAGGTCATTAGTCACAATCAGTCAGTTCAATTAATTTAGGTCAAGTAAACAGAAAAAGTGAAATTTTTACCATTTGATTATGCTCAATGTTTACAAATTTTTCATGTCAAAGAACTTAAATTAGATAAAGCGTCACAACCGAATCCAACATCTCATCATTATATTTTGCTAAATAAAAGTGGAACGTTGTTTGTGCTTGACACTTATTTATTCGTCATAAAAAATTAAAACTTTCACCAAAGATAAAACCAAAAGCTCAATTTTAATTCATTTGTTGAGAAAAGTCATTGAATAAAATTCTGGTACCCCTTTCTCTGAACATGGAAGGTAATTTGGTAGCATAATCATCAAGAAAACACAGCTCGGTCGTAAGTTTTATTAATATTTTAGCATCTGCAAAGTCAAGCATGAAAACTCAATCAGTAACTGAAATGGAAGATCACTCCTGGCGCGCCCGGGCTGAAAAGTTAGCCTATTATGACGTGGTAAGTAACTTTTATTATTCAATTCGATTGTTGATCTAAATAATTACTAATTATTGATGGAATCCACGTGATTAGTAGTTGGAATGGTTGCATAATCTTAAAACTGTATTCTTAGGGCTTCTCAGCCATAGTCATTATTATGGCTATTGTTTACGCACTTATCTTTACGGGCGCTGCCCTCGCTGTCCTTAAACCAGATATTGTGTTTGGTGGTCATATACAGTGCACTGCTGGGCAACCAATTGTGAGCAAAACTAAACACGTCAAAGGTATTCTAACAAAAATACTATCAATAACTTTAAAATGAATTAAGCTATTTGTATTAACAATTAAACTGGCAACTTCACACTTTCTTTTAGATGGACTATGGAACACGTGGATTATTACCGTAATCTTTATTTTTTCATCTCTCTCGCATGCCTGGGCCGCCGGCAAATTACTGAGCGCAGCTGAAATTGTAAATTAACATTTTAAATTACAAATTAAATGCGTTGAATATGAATTTGCGTCTTTCGTGATGATAGGAAAGGGATGCTACTGTCATATTTGAAACGACTAATGATTACTTTTCTTTCTCCTGCTTGGCCTACATGGTTTGGGGGATGCTACTTTGTGGTTTTGCCACCTATTCAATTGCTAGTTATATCGGGGTATTAATTGTTGGATCGTGGGTTTTGGGTCGCGGATTATTTATTCATATTTCTGCCAAGATTGTGCCTGAAGAGCCAAACAAACTGAGCTCAATTCCAAAACCCGTCTAGTAAAACTGTAAAAATATGAAAGTTTCATTGGTAAAGGAGGAAGCAAATATTAATTTTTGTCGCATTTTAATTTTTACGTAATGGATTTTTGAAATCTATTTTGGCATTGCTTTTGATATGGTTTAGTAAATTAGTTATTACAATTGGTTAAATAATAAATAACCAGTATTCACGTACATGTATGAATCTTTAGTAAATGGGATTATTCATAGTCATTATTCATAAATTTTTCCTCTTCAACTATCATCTCATAACATAATCTACTTCTCATCTTCATCGTCAGCACCGGTCGCAACATTATCATTGCATCATTTCATATTATACTAAAACCAAGAAGCGGAACTTTGGCTGTAAATGACCCTTTGTTCATTCCAGTTCATTCCTAAAAGAAATTGAATCTTTTTTAAAGATAAACACAACAGCCTATTTCTTAATCCATCTGCATTTGTTTAGATGACTCATTGTATAAAAATCTGTTTCCATTTCATCTGACCACTGAAGAACTTCATAAATCTCTAAAACTACTTTAGGTTTATGGGGAATCAAAAGAGATATAACGTACCTCTGATTCAAGAGGAGTTTCTTAAACAAGCAAGGACAAAGTCATATTTTCCATAAATAGTTTAAAATATTTTTGGTAAAGGGTAAAGACTCAATCAGTAGTTGACATGAACCACCCATGGCGTGACAAGACCAAAGAGTTCGCCAAAATTGACATGGCAAGTTAAAATATTCAATTAGAATGTCGATCCGGATGTAGTAATTAGATGTAATTAGGTCATTAGTATTTACTTGATTAAAATCTTTAGGGGCTATTAGCCTTCGGGATTGTGATGGCCATTTTTTACTCATCTGAATTTGCGGGCACTACTAACGCTGTCCGTGAAAATGACATTGTGCTGTACACTTATAAGGGCGAACTAATTGTGAGCAACGGGAACTTTGCCAAAACAGGTGAAAATTGCAAAAAATGCTAAGAACTATTAAAAAGGAATTGCACAATTTTGAATATTTGCCTAACTTTCATTAACTTATAGTTGCATCATGGAACGCGTGGATTGTTGTGGGAATCTTTATTTTGTCATCGTTCTTGCAGCTGTGCGCCGCCAGTAGGCTGCTTTGTACTGCTAATAGTGTAAGTCCTTATTTGACTTTCTAAAAAAGTTAAATAATTTTGCTTAAAATAGTTTGATTTTTAATGATAGGGAAGGGATGCTATTGACCTTTTAATGTTGATTGAAGATTACATATATTGCAGCTACGCCTTCATGATTTGTGGGGTAATGTGTGGATTTGTTTTTGGCAGTTATTTCCTGGCTGGGTTATGGCTGTTGGGACGCGGATTATTTCACTACATTATTGGCAAAGTTATGGCTGAGTTAAAATTGAATTCTATTCCATATCCAATCTAGTTAACTGGGTAGGTATAAAAATGAAGTGGGGAAGCGAGTGTCAATTTTGGTTACACTTAATTTTAAACATTAGTACGTAATTGGACTTGTGAAATAAAATCTTATGAAATGGCTATTAGTTTTAATGATGTATTTAACCCAATAATTGTTTAAATAATAAGAATAAATAATTTGAATAAACTTGAATAATCTAATAAACTAAGAAGATGGATAGGAATTTTACCTTCGATTAATTTGTGGAATACATGGGCTATTGCAAATTATGGGGCACTTTAAGACACGGCAACTTTTCATTCTTGAAATTTTACAATAATAGTGTGACAATAAAGCAAATGGTAGAGTCAAATATCTAGCATAAACTGCAGATCACCAAAATATTTATCTGCAAATCATAAAAATTGCAAGCGAAAACATCGCAGGGGTCACACAGTCAATGGATTCTAATAAATCAAGATTTCATCAGAATAAGCATCCCTCTACTCCAACCCATTACACTTTCATTGGCACCATCATCTTACTCCATTTAATTTGACATAGCGGCTGAATCCTTTGTTATTTTCTCGCAGTGACATAATACCTAACCTATCCCAAACGTTTTTTTAAAAGGAAAACGATTTCCATAAATATTCTCAGCTGTCATTACTTTATTTTATGATTTCCGTCACATCATATAAACTGAGAAAGTGAAGCTGGTAAGGTCAATATCGTATTCACAGTTTACAAATTTTACAGCAGCCTTTTCCATATCCATTAAACCATCTGCCCAAGGGATTAAGTGATGATGATGCGTCATCACTGATTCCATTATAATCATTTCATATTCTGCTAAAACCATTTCGCTCGTTGTCTGTGCGTGGCCCTTGTTCATTCTTAAGAGAAATAAAATCTTTTAGCAAAGCTTTAAAAAGTGATTAAATAAAAATCTGTAACTTTCCTCTCCAAGCACTAAATAACTACCTCAACAACACCATGTCAGTATTTTTAGAGAAGTCGGAAGAGATACAACATACTTCCCAGTGATTCAAGACGGAGCAACCTGCACGCTAAATCATTTAGAAATTAAAGACCAGTTTTAAGTCATAAATACATCCTTAACTTCAGCCAGCTACTTCAAAGTGGTGTATTTTAACAAATTTTTAATCCAGTGTGAAGACGCAATCAATTGACATGGACAAATCCTCCTTTCACGCCCAGGCAAATAAATTAATTTATTTGGACATGGTTAGTAAATCTACCGTTTTTATTAAATTTGATTTGACGTAATTATGCGATTGAATTAATGTAATTTGTAATGAAAAATTTTCTAAGGGCTTCTCAGCCATCGTGATTCTGATGGCTGTTGGTTACTCACTGTTCTTTACGGGCGCTGCGCTCGCTGTTCTTGAACCAGATATTGTGTTTGGTGGTCCTATAAAGGGCATTGCTGGGCAACCAATTGCCAGCAAGACTAAAGAAATCAAAGTTAAAAATATAATCCAGAATTTAAAAATGAATTAAGCAATTTTTATTAAACTGGAAACTTGGCACTTAAGATGCATTATGGAACACTTGGATTATTACCGGAATTGTTGTTTTCTCTGCGCTCTTGCACCTGTGGGCCGCCAGTAGGATGATAAGTGCAACTGAAATCGTAAGCTAAAATTCTGGTGTTTCAAAATGCGAATTAAATATGTAGTGAATAAATAGTAACGATAGTAATGAATTTCCGTCTTTTCTAGGTAAGGGATGCTGCCGACATATCTAAGATGACTAAAGAGTACATATTTTACGCCTGTTTTGCCAACTTGGCTTGTGTGATGCTAGTGTGTGGCTTTGGATTTGTCAGTTATATCTGGTTATTTATTTTTGGATTGTGGGTTTTGGGGCTCGGATTACTTATCCGCATTGGAAGGAACTTTTTAACGGATGAGGCAAACAAAATGAACTCAATTCCAAAGCCCGTCTAGTAAAAGTCTTAAAGTATGGAAATTTACTTCTAGTGGTGAAGAGATTTTAAGTTTTGGTAACATTAACATTAATTATATTTCTAGCTTTTAGTATCTATTAAACTTTTGAAATCCACTGTGGCATGTAGTTTTTATGTAGTTTATCATAATTGTCCAAATATTAAATATTCGGAATACACTAATGAATTTTTAATAAATGTTATTATTCAAAACGATTAGTGTGGATTGAAAATTATTGAATTATTGTCACTTTAAAGGTGTGGATTGTTAGCTAGAAAATATTTAAAACATTCTTCATAGCGGTACGGAGAAAGAAAAATTTTCATGCAATTTTTACCTTGGCTAAAATGTTTTATCGGATCACTTTAAATTTAAGAAAACATAAACAGGGAGACTTGCGGAGAATTATATTTTGCCTTAGATTGATTCATGGAATAAAAACGGGGGCAGTGTAAAACTAGTTTGGAATACTTTTCATCTAGAAACTTCACATGCAGAATCAAATATCTAAAATATTAAGGATTTAAATCTGCAGGTTATAAAACTTATGAGTGAAGTCATTTATGTGTCATTAGTCCAGGCATTAAAGGAAATATTAGTTTTTCCATTCAAATCTATTGCATTTTCATAATTATCAATCATTTATTTTTACATAATTATGACTCAATTTTTCACTTTCTCGTAACGACATTAATTGGCCCAGCTAAAACTTTTTCTTTAAACGAAGTCCAGAAATATCTGCAGTCATCAGATATGCGTATGATTTTGCATTATGTAAGCAGAGAAAGTGAAACTGCTTGGTTCTAGATTATGCTTACTTTGCAATTTTACAGTAGCTTTTGAGACAAATGAAGACAAAGTCGGTCAAAGAAACTAAGTTTCAGTATCAGCGTTGCGTAACTTCATATTTTGTTAGAGCCAAGTTGTGGAAGTTTGACCCTAAATGACCCTTGCTGATTAGTACTCGGGTAATGAAATCTTTCAGCGAAGATAAAGCCAAACAAAAGCGCAATTCTTAATCCATTTGCATCTGCTTAGTTCTTGCAATGGATAAAAATTTGTTACCCTTTTTCTCTGAACACTGAAAAAATAACTCAAGCAATGCCAGTCTTCGTGGAGAAGTCGGAAGAGGTATAACGAAATCCTCCAAGTGATTCAAGCCTAGGAAATTTGGAGACAAAGTCTGTTTAAAAAATTAATAGTAGTATTATTTTGGTGAATTGTGAAGGCTCCATCAGTAACTAAAATGGACACCCAGTCATTACGAGAGAAGGCGAAAGTGCTCGCCTATTATGATATAGTAAGTGCATCTTTTAAATTGTCCTTCTCACTAAGTAATTTGCAATTGAATTTAAGTGATTGGTATGGTTACAAAATCGTATAAATATATTATTAGTGCTTCTCAGTAATTTGGATTCTGGTGGCCATTGTTTCCTTACTTCTCTTTACGGGAGCTGCTTTCGCTGTCCTTGAACCAGATATGTCTCCTGGCACTATAGTGTGCACTTCTGGAAGACCAGTTGCTGGCAATAGTAAGGATGTGAAAGGCGAGAATAGCAAAAATTATAAAATCATACAATTTTGGACGAATGCGCTTGCTATGTATGTATAGCTGAATTTTCATTAAATTGTTATTAGACACATTATGGAGGACGTGGATTTTTGTCGGCGTCTTTGTTTACTCGCTGTACTTGCAGATTTATGGTGCAGACAAGTTTCTTTGCAAAACTGAAAGCGTAATTTAACAATTTACTGTTTCAAAATACAGTTAGATAATAACCCTTAATGTAAGTTTACCTTTTAATGATAGGGAAGGGATGCTGCAGAGGTATCAAAGGTGATTGAGGAATATCGCATCAGTTCATTCTATAATTGGGCGTTCATCACGTTACTTTGCGTGCTGCACTGTGGCTTTAATTATTTCCAGTTATATTATGGCTGGATTATAGTCGTTGGGGTTGTCGCGCTGATGATTTAGGACCTAAATTTTAGGTGCATCTAGTGTACCTGCAAAAATATTATGCAAATGTAGTAGGCAAATAAACAAATAAACAAATATTATTTTTTATCACACATCATTATTTGTAATTTAAATGTTAAGGATTGTTTAATGATATACCTAGGTAGGTAGTTCATCAAAACGCTGATATTTTTAATAATAAATAATCATAAAAAATTATCAAGATACACACATGAATTTTTAAATAAATGAGATAATTGAAAATTTTAAATTGCCTATTGAAAATTATTGAATCATTATTGTTAGGTGTGGATTTAGTTTGGTGAAAATATCTTGATGGGATTCTCCATCGTTGCACTCCATCTCAATTGATTCATCGAAGGTTACCTTCACCCTTGATACGATCAACATGATCATAAATGATGACAAAAAATAATTACCATTTGCATAACCTTTGTCACTAACATACTTTTTTGCTTCAAATGAAAAACAGCATTTGATTTCTTAAGGTCATTTGACATGCGTCACGGGTAAATTGTCGAATCACCTTATTCAACATTATGCAATTTGTTTTTACCACTTGCACCTGCATGAAAACTAGAAGAATTGTTAACTCATCTCGGTTGTTTGTAGAAGTGTATTTTTCCTCCTGCAGTTCTCTTGGAACATATCTCATCATTTTTGACCGACTATAAATAGTATTTTCATGCCTGTTTTTCAGACAGAATCAATTTATCAATTGGTGATCTCGCTTTCAGTTCTTATCAGTCTTTTGCTATTGTCAGTCTTCCTTTTCAAATTATTTCTTGCAAGGAAATAGTTGCCAAAATAAAAATGGACTGGAAACTTTCCCTCGTATTATCTTCCATTTTGCTAGCTCAATACGGGAATGCAATTGACTATGAAGGCGCAAAGGAACGTGCTTGCTTCGAGCCCACGGAAACTGTCCCGGTCGACATGGAATGGGTATGAAAATAATAATTTGCAGAGTTTTACGATAAATTTATAAAAAATAATTTCAGATGAGCTCCATCAAGACAATTTACTACCCAGCCCAACACAGATTTGACTTATACACAGTAGCAAAAGACTTGTTTGGTAACCTTGAAGACGTTCCAGAAGAAAAACTTTACTATGAGTCATGCACAACTTGGGAGTTTAACGCTACAGACTCTGCAATTAATGGGTGGGGAAAGAGACAAGCTTATAAAATGAAGGCTCTTGATAGTCTCTCTAGTAAAGTCCAGTTTACCTCTGAGAATGGAGGGACATCCGGTGTCAACTATAATACCTTGACTGACAATAAAACATTCATCTTTTCTGTGTCTTGCTTTGAAGGAGTAAACCAAATGATCTGGGGTGTTCATAGCCCGTATAAAGCGCTCCCTAAAGAGACGCTTAAGATTATTCATGACCATGCGAAAGAGCTTGGGTTCACAGAAAGATACTTCTCTTCCCAGAGGTATGACACGTGTGACAATGACGAAAGAGACTTCCTCCTTAAAGAGAAATAAATTAAATGCGAGTATAAAACCGATCTTATTTGAGTAAATTGAATTGATTTAAAATTTTAAAGTTATTAAAACATTCGAAATGTGAAAAAGCTACGAAACAATAAAGCAAAGTTCAAAGATTTGATTAAAAGCTAAATTCGGTTCTTGCTCCACAAATTGATTTAATTAATTGCATAACAAATTCATCCAATCTCATTCAGAAATGGTTTTTAAAATTGACTATATTATATAAAAAGTAATAATCAAAATCTAAATTTCGACTGTATAGATAGCTCATTTAAAACAAACTAATTCATTCTTGCGCTCAAGTCATCCTTTTTAGAAAAACTATTCTCAGAATTTGTTGGGCATTCCCCATTTCAAAGCTAAACTAAATAGTATTAAACAACCAATTTAATTTTCTACAGCAATGAATAAAAACTTTTCATTTAAGCCATTTATATTTCAAGAAATCCTCTCTCAAACCCTTTATCACCCTCCATACGTCCAACACTTCGATTACCACTCAAACCAATTAAGACTTGGACCTATTCAAGGGAATCTTTATACTTCGCATTCCATCCTCAACATTTTTCTAAACACAATTCTCTGGCCCCTTTCTATTCTTTACGTTCTCATCTTCCACTTTCACATTCGTTCTCATCTAGACTCTTCGTCTGTTTCCATAATTTTTCTTTACATAATATATATTTGTATAATATTAGTGGAGTCATGTTACAATTTCGTCATCTATAAAATGGGCGACGACGGACCCATTTTGCACTTCAATCAACTCGTTGTATTCTTCAAATCTCTGCAGCCATCACAAATATCAAATAATTCAAATGAATCTCTTGCCCAAATGCTAAAAGGAGTAGTCCAAGGTATGTATATTTACACCTTTCAGCAAAAATGACAAATAATTAACTTCAATATTTTAACTTATTCCAGAACTCAAATTCCTTATAACCAAAAAACCTGTCGACATCCGCAAACTTGGAATGAAATTGGTGGTTTTAGCCATACAAGTTATTTTACCTCCAATTGCTACAATAATTACTTGTTTAGTGCTGAATTTATTAACTGTAGAAAATAGAAATGAAGCAATCCAATATAATTTACTCTTTACCTTGCACGACGCCCTTTTCGGGGAAACCTTCTTAGGAGACTTAATAATAAGGGTTCTCATAATTTTCATGATATTCACTGTGATTCGCGAGTACGGTAGAACCTGCTCGTTTATTATGCTCCATGGAATATCATTAGTACGAATTCTATACAGCGTATTAAAAATAATTGAGTTTAAAACTAACAAATTGCAATCACAGGCCATTACATCTTACAAAATTCTTTATCAAATACAAACGAAAATTTTCCAAGCTTCTTACCATCTAGCACATGTTATGTACCAAGTAGGTTCTTTTTTAATGGTGATGTTAAACACGATGGTAATAATTGGATGGAAATTCTTTAGAATTGAGATATGCATATTCTCATTTTTACTAGATATAATATTCATTACTGTTCTTCTCACAATAATCCCGGGTATTGTATACCCTATGGAGACTAGTGGGAAATTGCTGAGGAATTGGCAAAACAATATTGATCGCTTTAGTGGAAGTAAAATTTATAATAAGAAAGTTCTAAAAAGCTTAAGACCTATTGGTTTCCCAATGGCGGTGAAGGGAATGATTGATAAGAAGCTTGTTCATGATATGCTCTACAGGATTTTCGAAGGGACGTATAATTTAATATTAATGATTTATATTTCTGGTGGAGAAAAGTCGATTTTAGCATTTTAGCAAATTTTCACTGCAAAAATAATAAATTATTCAAAGTATGAATCAAAATGGTATTTTTTAAAAATTTCATTCGGCGTTTTTCATGAAAGCATCAGCAACGAACAAAGCAATTTCTCTTTCTCATGCGCATGGTGAATGGTGAGAGATGAGATGGTAAAAGAATGAAAGGACAGGTGTTTTTGTAATATTTGTATGCGGATGGTTGTGTTTATCAAATCTGCAGATCAATTTTTTAAAGTTTGGTTATCAATTAATAATTAAGAGAGATAATGGATGTGGAGATGAAAGAGCTTACTTGTCTCCTCTGCTTGACGGAGGACGGGTTGAAAGTTGAACCGGATGCGGAAGTTATGCTTCGACTAATTAGTAAATATTTAAGGATAGAAAGTGAGTCAAATTTAAATGGAATGCTTCCATTATGTGAAGGATGTGTGGACTTGTTTCGAAGGTTTTCCAACTTGGTTGTAACATTAGAGAAGACTAAGATGGAGCTGAATGATTGTGTTAAGTCAATGCAAAGAATTGTTAAAAGTGTTGTGGAAGATAAGCCGGAAGAGGAAGGGAATGAGTGGCGTCAACAATTACTGGAAAATTGTAAGTAGTGATTATTTCTTAAATATTTTAGTTGTAATTGTAATTAAGACTTACTGATTCTATTTATATAATTTTTAGGCTCAAATCATTTGAAAAAGTCGGAGCCGTTGGTGACCTTGCAGAGACTGCCTTCAACTGAAGCAATTCCAATGGTTGAATCAATTGTGAAGATTGAGGATTCTGAGGATGGACATAATACAGAAGCAGCTCGAGCTCCAGAGAAGAATTTCGAATGCAAAACTTGTGCAAAGGGCTTCATTTATAATGCCGTTTTAACACGTCACTTCCAAGTGGAGCATTCTAAGCGGCCCTTTCAATGTGACTTGTGTGGTGTCAAGCTAAGATTCAGCTCAATTTCTACAGCCAGAAAACATTGGGCACATTGTCAAATGGGGAAGAAAGTCAACATTTCCATATCCAAAGGAAACAATCATGTTAAGGTCGTTCGACCTTCGTTGGTCACCGAAAGCGACACTTTTAAACTGCTGCTGGACACAGCGGGTAAGTTCAAAGTTGAAAACAAGAGCTTGTAAAGCGCCTAAATGAGTTAATTTATTTTCTTGTATTTAATATATAGCGCCTCCGCCTCCTGTGATTACTTCTAAAAAGGACGCGACCACCTCCATGGACGTTTCTTTACTACAAAGCAGTCCTTTGATTAAAAGGGGACCTTTTAAATGCTTACTATGCAAAAAACTAGCGCAATTCTCCTCCCAAATTGAGGATCACTTCAGGAAGATCCATCTAGGGAAGCTGCACAACTGTAGTATATGCGGATGTTCGTTCGAAGTGAGCTCCACCAGTGTCGCCTATGAGCATCTAAGACAATGCCGGATTATGAAAAGAAGACGTGACCAGGAAGCGGCCAAAATAAGTACTTATTTAGGCTCTTGCACGCCTGTTCTACCACGACCAGAGGCAGCAAGTATAAATCTGACATGGACATGTAAGAAATGTAGTGAGAGTGTGACCTGTTCTCAGCTATTAGCGCACGCAAAAAGTGTTCAATTAATTGCATGTGACGTTTGCCCCGCCAAATTCTGCTTAGTGGAGAGCCTCGTTCGACATAAGATCCAGATGCACCCGAACCGGTTGCACGTGTCCCCCGTGGTTTCTACACTCCAAGGCTTGATAACCAAACCTGGTCAACAAGGCTCTGTTCTTTATCGACTTCTTCAAAACCAGACAAGTCTTGGAATCCAGTTCGCGTGCAAACTTCCTGAAGGATGTGGGAAATCATTTTTGGACGCAACTCAATACAATCTACATAAAATGAATTGTCACCCCAATGCCCCGAATACGTCGATGGAAGAGGATGTGGAAGAATTTGTTTTACCTTGATGATTATCTTAGATTCTTTTCAAAAGAATCTTTTGTTTAGAAAAGATCAAATTTGTCATATTTCTGTTCAAAATAACTATATAAACTGATCAATTTTAAGAAGTTCCTTTGTTACTTGTTACTCAAGCACAAAATAACATAAATTCTTAATATTTCAAATGTTTCTTTTTTACAAATTTGACATTTGACGAGCTAATGCATAACTCGACTGTTCCTCTAGTTAGTAGCTTTCCCGCATTTCCTTTTGTGGACGATCAGTGAACTCAATTGCCTATAAACTAAAAAATAAATAATATGTTAAAGTAAATACGATGTGGTTTGAAATGTGATAAAAATACTAAACATATTTGCGCCCACCTTGCCCACACAATGAACAAATGAATGTCCTCGCGCCCGTATGGGTATTCTCATGATCCTTTAAATACTGAAGTAAATACAATATTTAGGAATAATTTAAAATTACATTCAGCAAAGTAATTTCCAAAAGGTCAAATGCAATACTAACCCTCGCTCTGCTAAATGCGCTAGGGCAGTATGAGCATTTATATGTCTTTTCTCCGTGAGTCCGTTTATGCACCCAGTAATGGATTTTAGCTCGAAAGGACTTTCCGCATTCTAAATAAATTAAATTCATTTTTTAGTAAATTAAAATCAAATTTTATCATTAAAATAATCAAGGGTTACCATACCATCACAAACATATTTCCTTTCGCCGGTGGAATGCGTCGTGTTCATATGTTTCTCTAGCATTTTGCCAGTTCCTATAATAGTAATAGTAATCATTTTATCATAATGGAATTTTGGAGCCTAGTCTTCGAAACACTTAAAAAAATTACCAAATTTTTGCCCACAAATTTCGCATACAAGTTTGGTCGCTGCGCCATGTTCGGTTATCATGTGAGATCGAAGTCCATCTTTGCTAATATATTCCTTCCCACACTCTTTACACTTGAGCCTTCGACCCTCATGAACTTTCCTTATGTGGTCATACAGTGCTTGCTTGTACAAAAATGCTTCGGTGCACTGGTCGCATTTCAATGGCTTCAGTCCAGCATGATTCATCTCATGTCCTGTAAAATAAATTTTAGTTAGCAAATCTGATAGAATTATATAAATTGCTTTAAAAATTACGTCGCAGTATTGCTGGACTTGCGCATTTTTTCTGACAAATCTTGCAAGTGTTTGCATCCGTGTGACTAATTTTGTGTCGGGCAAAACCATCCGGTTGGAAAAAAGTCTTTCCACATCCTTCAAAGTCGCATTTCATTTCCTCCCCAATATTATGAACTTGACGAAGATGTTCCATTAATTCCAAAAGAGCGGATTTGCTCTGCATAGGCAGTAAACAAAGCTGACATGTTAAACCTACAGCGCCATGATTTTTTAAATGTGCAAAGTAGTTATCACAAGATATATAGCATTTGTGACATTGTGGACATGGTAAGATAATATCAGCGTGGGTCTTCAGGTGCGTCTTTCCATCAAAAGCGTTGTATTTTTCGAAACAAACTTCGCACCTAATTTTCTTCTTGTGTAAGTCAAGGTGAAAGTCCAAGTACTGCTTGGTTGTAAACGTCTCGTTACATTTTCCGCAGGTGAAGGGTCGGTCATGAGTTTCATGGCGTCGTAGGTGTTCTTCATAACGATATGGCTTTATGGTATTGTATGGACAAAATTCGCATTGTAACAATCGGCGTATGACTTTGCGTTTTCCTAGTTGGCTCCTTCCTGCTTCTGACTTCCGGTTTCTACCCCTTCGTTTAATGCTGGTGGATTGAGTAATCTTAGTCACATGAGGTTTTACTTCGGGATTGGCGTAATTGCCATCAGTTGAATTTTCAAGAGTATCTTCAAAGTCTGGCGTTGGCGGCGAATCCCAATTGGACACAGGTTCAGTTTTTACTTGATTCTCCAATAACAGATAAGTTGTGTTCTCCTTTCGAATGAACGAATGCCGTTCCAAGAAGACAAGTGGTATACAAACAGAATCCTTATCTATTTCAAATTTTAAACAATTTTTAACTTTAGAATTCTACTAAATAAATTCCAATAAATAAATTATAATTTTTCAGTTTTTACCTTTCTCATTGACAGCAGCTTGAAAATCCTTTATGGTTCTCCCTAAATCCTCCTCTGTTGACGTTTCTTCCGCCACATCCAACTTTAGGATCGATTTCTTTATACCCTTTAGCTTATCAATCATCATCATTTGAACTTTCTCCAGTTCCAAATGCAACTCCAAAACAGCCTCCGCTTCCAACTCACATTTTGCACAAAAACCCACTGCTTTCCCTTCCTTCAGCTTTAAAATGTTACTTTTCAAATTATCAAACTTGCTCGTTTTATTATCCAAAAGATAACCAAGC
>JAHZMU010001403.1:0-20628 GCA_027743725.1 Rambutsinella grinnellia
TAACTAAACTAATTATTGTCATACAAATAACTTCCCACATTGTTGGGGCTTGTACTTGACTTAAATAAAGAGTTTTTTTTGCCACCTTGAGAACATTCCAGATTCAATAACTTGAGATATGTTGCTTTCCAAAATGTTAAGAAGGTAATTTCTTTTTAATTTATTAACCACAAAGTACTTTAGTATTGGAACCTCTACTTTCTCCAAGACAAAGTGGTTACTAAATCGATTTAAAGAAACTTTAAAATATCCCATAATCTCTTCTTCATCAAGTATTGCATACTGGTTTTGGACAAAACCTAGTTTACCGTTTAAAAATAATTAAATAGCAAATTATTCATTCAATGTCACTGCAATCTGATACACTTCTCAGGGAAATTTGATCCCGGGTATGCATAATTTTCTCTACTTGTACCTGTCTTGCTTCCGTTTTGTAATTCTTATTTCGCTTTAGTTCCTTCTGAGTTGTTCTCACAGGTAAGCCCGTCCTGGTACTCATTTTCTCTTCAATTCCGCTTTCACTGACTGTATGCCCTGCGGTTTGTTTTCCTCTTTTCCTTCCCCGCATGATCATCCAAGCCAAAGCTACCAAACCCACTGTAATATGTCCAACCCATGTAATACCAAGGGCAGAATTAAATCTTACAGGTTCCGGCTTCAGACTCCTTCCACCATCTTCAAACCCCAAAGGTTTCCAATCCCCCTTGTTTAATTCCACTATTGACTTGGTGATATGGTGTAAAATCCCACCTTGAATCAGCTCCTGCATTCTCCCATACATTTTCTGACTCATATAATGATTTACTCTTAAGTCGTATTTCCATTTAACTTGAATTTTCTGCAATAAATCGATCGATTTACACAGATATTTACTTTGCACCTCTTTACTCCCTGTGTTGCCCACAATTGCACTCAAAGTAGGGATGTGGAATTCAAACAGGAATAATTTCTCTTCGACCATCTTCGGAACAACTTCCGAGTACGAGTAATTTTGTATTGATTCCACCTCATATATCCATACCTGCAGGGACGATGACCCAACACATTCGCAAAACTCTTTCTTGCATTCTTCGGTACGATTTGCGAAACAATATCGTAATTGCTCATAGACGGAATGTATTGCAAGAAGAGAATAATGAAATCTAAAGCTTGCTTAAATTCCTCCTCTCGACCTTCGAGGTAAACCCAAAGACGGTATTCCTCTTCAACAAATTTGCTTAGCTCTGGAAACTTCATGATTTGAATCGATTCCGTTGTAAAATATCCCTCGTATGTCGCTCCAAAAATTATTGCTGATAGTAGGTAAAGCCATATTAGTTTCAGGTTGTGTTTAAATTTCAGGGAAACTTCAACGAGTACCCAGAGGAGGTCCATTCCCATCAGAACATTTTTGTAGATTAGTCCATACACCAACACAACTAGAAGGAGACAGACCCAAACTGGCCAGGTTATGATTGTGATTATGCTATAATCAAAACTTGAGATTGATTGAGAATCCAAGCAGAATATTCCGTGTGATGGGGCCTTGTCATAATCTACATAGTAGCCCTGTGCAATAGCAGGTATGAGAGGGGCACTCGTCCAACCGCTTTCAACTTCTGCGGCATTTAAAAACCAGCTTTTTCCCAAGAACTCAGACGGTGGGATTGAGTACTCATGTTTGACAAAAGTCACGTTCCCAGATCTTGCGAATATGCTGAAAAAGGCTGTCTCTGGAGGGAAACAGGAGCGAAGCTGCTCATAATAAATTTTAGAAATGCCAGCTTCCATAAAACACTTGTCTGATGTGAATATTTCAATCATATAACCTAAATCTATGTGTCTTCCGTAGCCATTTGAGTTAAATTTGTTTGAAATTGACTTGAGATTGTTGGCATCTTTTGAATTATGCAATTTAAGATTTCCATCTGGGCAGAAATAGCAGTAGATGCCGACAATCAATGGCTTCTCCTCTAAAAAGAACACAACAGTCGCATGAAATGGTTTTGCACTTGTCTGAAATAATCCATTTCCAGCAAATTTTGATATGATTCGATTTTCAGCGCTGACTTCTGCAACTTTTACGAAAAATATGGCGTAATCGCTCGTTCCAAATCCCGAATTCTCAATTGCAGTCAACGTTTGATTGAATGTTTGAGTAAGCAGGATAAAGACTGTACACTCATTCGGACTGAATTTCCTTGTGAAGCGGAAATACTTTTCTGATTGTTCAATTTGGAAATCGTCTTCGCTAAAAAGGCTTCCAAGTATTGACATCGAAAGTCCAATATTGCTCGTTGGTTCTTCTTTATCGTATGCAAAGTTTATTTGGCTATAATGATATATTGTAAAAGTGTTTTCTGAAAAGCTGCCGAATGATGCGAAAGTGCTTTCGGTTATATTCTGAATCTCGTCTTCCGTCCCCACAACACTAATGAAGCAGTTGGGAACCAATTCAATAGGAAATGTTACGCCACTTACTATAATATTTCGATACAATATGAAAAGTAAATAGAATAAGAGCAACTTCATTTTGAAAATTTTCATTCTAGACCTGCTTTTTAGCCCAAATATTTCTTCTAGACGGAAATGTTATACGAAAGTGATGACAAGAACGAATCAAGTTGTCAGGGTGTGGCTCTCGGTCCGAGAGTCTCGGACAACATAAAATACGTAGTTTTCTTAACTACGCATCATAAATGTTTTCCGTTCTAAAAGAAAACATTTTGGGTACTTACATATAATATTTTGCGCTTTAAAAGAGGTCAGTGCTCTTCGATTGTGCTCATTTCTCCACTTTAATTAATAAACATGTTTTCTTTCAGGGCAAACTGTAAAAAATAGCCAATTCTTGTCTCTCTTTTTGAGATGGACTAAATATTTTGCTGCCAAATAAATTAAAAATGAATATTTCAGGTAGTTTTATAAACCATTTTGTACTTTATTAGAATCTTAGACAAAGTCTTACTTGGGGCATTCTGCTCCCATTTCATTTTTTGGTATTTACATCATAAATATATTTTAGCTTAAATAAATTTGACCTATTTTATAAGCAACCTGTCCCGCTTCCCCACTTTCGATCTCCAATTCAAGACTGCTTTTACTAGAATGATTCTAGTAGAATCTTCCATAACTTTAACTTGATCCTGCTTGACTTCCACCTCCTTCTTAATCTCGCTAATTTTCTGAGAATATCCCCTGTCTACTCCTGATCTTCTTTCCCACATCATCCAAGCTACTGCAACCAAAGCCACTATAATATGCCCAAGCCATGATATGCCTAAAGCCGATCTAATCCTCACAGCTTCCAACTTAATACTCCTTCCAGCTTCTTCAAACCCCAGTTGTTTCCAATCTCCCAAATTAGATTCCACAACGGACGTTTCAATATGGCTTAAAACTTCACCTTGATTAAGCTCTTGAAACTTTTTATATATTTCTTGAGACATGTAATGATTAAATCTAAATTCGAGCCTAAATCTGAGTTGAAATTGTTGCAGGCATTCAACCGCCTTGCAAAGGTACTTGTCTAGAACTAGTTTAGTTTGAGTGTTTCCCACTAATGCTGTCATAGTCGGGACAAAGTATTCTGGTGGGGCTATTTTCTCTTCAGCCATTTTCGTAACAACTTCAGCAAATGAATAATTTTGGATTGCTTCGATATCATATATCCACTCTTGCAATGTGCGATGACCCATCCACTCTACAAACTTCTTCCTGCCTGTCTCAGGCAAGAATTGGGAGATAATATCATAATTATTTATAGTTGGCATATATCGCCAAAGGAGAAAACCAAAAGTCGTATCGTAGAATTGCTCTTCTTGACCTTCGGCGTAGAACCAGAAACGATATTTATTCTCTGCAAAGTAGCTGGAATCGGGAAACTTCCGGATTTGAATAGATTCTGTTGTAAAATATCCCTCGTATGTGCCATCAAGGATTAGAGCAGCAACAAGATAAGGCCATATCAGCTTCCTTTTGTGATTAAATCGGAGAGGCAATTCAATCAGTGGCCAGAGGAGATCCATTCCCATCATTATATTTTGGTAGATGAGCGCATACCCTAAAACAACAAGAAGGAGACAGATCCAAACAGGCCATGTGATGATTGTGATTATGCTGTAATCGAAACTTGAGATTGAATCGGGATCTAAACAAAATATTCCGTTTGTTTGGACATCGCCGTAGTAACCATAATACCCGCGAGCTAAGGCAGGAATGAGTGGCACTTTTAGGAGAGCGCTTTCCAGCGCAGCAAAGTTAAGGAACCAATCTTTTCCGATTATTTCAGTCAAAGGTATTGAATACTCATGCTTTACGAAGGTCACATTAACAGACTTTGCTAATATGCCAAGTGTGGCAGCCCAAGGAGGATAGCATGAGCTGAGTTGTTCGGAGCTGACAGATTCTTCAAAACACTTGTCTGGAACACCGCCTTCAACAACAGGGCCGAGCGCTGCGTGCCTCCCGTAACCATTAGTATTAAATCGGTTTGAAATCGACTTGAGATCGTTGGTATCTTTCAACTCGTACAATTTTAGATTTTCGTCTGGACAAAAATAACAGTGGAGCCCAACAATAAATGGCTGCTCTTCAGAGAAGAACACTAAGGGAGCATGAAATGGTCTTGTTCCCATCAAGAATAGTCCATTTCCAACAAATCCTGATATTATTCGATTGTCTTCGTTAACTTTTGCAACTCTTACAAAAAACATGGCGTAATCGCTCGTTCCAAATCCGGAATTCTCAATTGCAGTCAACGTTTGCTTGAATGTGTGAGTAAGCAGGATAAAAACGATGCACTTGTTTCCACTATTTTTTCTTGTGAAGCGAAAATACTTTTCGGATTGTTGGATTTTGAAATCGTCTTTTCCTAAATGGTTCACAGCTATTTCCAAAAACATCCCAAAATTCGTCTTTGGTTCGTCTTTTTCGTATGAGAAATTTATTTCGTCATAATGATATATTGTGAACGTATTCAATTGTGAAGAAAAGTAATTGTAAGGTGTGAAGGTGCTCTCGGTTAATTCCCGAATTTCTCTAAAAGTGCCTACAATATTTATAGAACATTTTGGTTCCAATTCAAACGGAAATCGCAGACCAATTACTAAATTCTCATTGCAAAATAGAAAATACGCAACTAGAAAATAAAATGATGTAATGTGGGTCATGTTGCCAATTCAAGATTCAAAAGTCTTGAAACAAAATGTAGATTTCTTGAATACTGCTGATAGTTATTTTATTCTACGAATCTAAATGAAAATATGAAAAATTGATGCGACTGGAATGGAGAAAGTTGGCTAGACAAATGCTGCTTGGAACAATGTAGAATATGTTGGTATTAATTAAGTTTTGGAACTGTCTTTTAATTTAAAAAAGAGGTGTTGTTCATCAGAGGGGCTTTTGACCATTTCGATTATGTGAAGAGAATAATAATAGAATATTTTAGCAAACATGAGTAAATGTGGGAAAATGTTTGTGAAGCTATACGTTGATAATTGTATGCCGTGTGGAATATGCTATAATTGCTGTAAAAAATAAGCAATTTAAAAATAATCAATATTTTATTTAAACGCAAAACGTGGATAAATGGTTTAGGATTTTAGACATATTTACTTAAGGAAAATAAGAGCGGCATGCGAGCCTATCTAGATTAACTAGGGTGCGTGTTAAAATATTAAATAGTTTAAAGGCAGAATAATATTGCATAATTAAAAGACGGAATATAATATATTATATCTCATATCACATGTCTGTTTCTTTACTGGCGGCACTTGATAATTTTGCATATACTTCGTTAAACTTTGATTTGTTTTCTTTTGCATTTTACAATCTGTTATTATTCGCGAGACGGTTGGAAAATTGAATTTCATTCATTAAATAAAGGGCTTGTACTTTTTGATTTGAAAGTGGCATTAAAAGTATTCAGGATATGCAATTCATTATAATTTCATTTACTCCTCTTTGTAATTTTTGAAATGAATATTTCTGAATTACTTTCCAGTTTTAATTAGACCATAATGCTCTATAAACATTGTGGGAAGTGAAATTAAAATTTGACAAGAAGAACAGCAGATTTTCTGCTTATGAGTAAAGCTCATGAATAAATTCTCACCAAATTATAGAAGTTATCAAGTTAAATCGTTTTAAATGTTTAGCTGGAAAAATAATTTTGAGTATTCAAGTAATGTAATCATTTACGACTTGTCTATTATTTAAACTTAAAGTACTTTTAATATCTTAAATCCTCAATAAATACGACTAGACTTGATATTTTTACATAAGCTACATTTAGTTTAAACTTCAGTCTAGAGAGCTATCTGGTTAAGCAACGAAAGTGCAAAAACCCGACGTGCCAAGTGCTTGCAAAAAGGCTAATAATCCAACCTGGATGGGTTTAATTCTGCTAATTGAAAAATAATATATGTAACTACTTCAAATGCCTATTCTTAAGGTGAAAATCTACACGTGCCAGTAAAGTGTCCTGGTACTAAAAGTATTAGATTTTAAAGCTGGCGATTCTCTCTCCCGAAAAGCTGTCTGTCACAATACAATGCCTGGCTAGACAATACTTATTTGCACGTCCAGTATTATTCACGCGATAGTTAGAAAGCTGCGTGAATATTTTAATTTTCCAAAAATAACTTTTGCACTTTTTCAGAAAAATGGTTTCCATAATTTCATCTCCATTTCATTTCATCTTTATATTAATTTACCAAAAGAATTTAGTTTCCGGACTGAAATTTCCATTTCAATTGGGGTCCGAATGTTTTGTGAATGTTGTAGGAACTAAAAGCGAAATTCAAAGGATAACAGGAGACACCTTTCCGACCACCTACAACAATATCTCTCTAAATACGTTTACTATTTATCATTATAGCAAAATAAACTTTTCATACGATAGACACGAACCACAAAACAGTATCGAAGTGTGGATAGAAGCTAACGCTCAAGGGTTTCTGCCAAAAAGTGCAAATTTCAAGATCAATAACTCCGAAAAATATTTCCGCTTTACGAGAAAATTCGGTCCAAATAATTGCATAATTTTTATCCTTCTTACCCAAACATTCAAACAGACTTTGATTGCAATTGAGAATTCCGGATTTGGAACGAGCGATTACGTCATGTATTTCATAAAAGTTTTAGAATTCACTCCAGACAATGAAATAATATTGCAATTTTCTGGAAATGGATTATTCTGGACAGCTACAAAACCGTTTCATGCCGCAGTTATATTCTACTCGGAGGAAGAGTCGATTATCGGAATCCACTGCTATTTCTGCCCCGATGGTAATTTAAAGTTGCATGAGTTGAGCGATGCCAACTATCTCAAATTAATTTCAAATAAATATAACTCAAATGGCTACGGAAGACATACATCATTGGGGCCTATGTTAGAATATATAATTTCCTACAAGTGCTTCTATGAAGAAGATAATATTCAACAACTTCGTTCCTGTTTTCCTCTAATGACAGCAGTCTTTGGCCCAATTGGTAGGTCTATCAACGTGACTTTTGTAAAATATGATTATCAAATTTATCTTCACAATGAATTGTTTGGGAAGGACTGGTTTCTTAGCGCGATCGCATTAGAAAGCGCATACACGGCTCCGCTCTTACCCGCAATTACGCGCGAATATTACATTCAGTATACTGATTTACCACTAAACGGAATAGCCTGTTTGGATTCCGGCTCAATCTCAAGTTTTGACTACAGCATAATCACAATAATCACTTGGCCTGTTTGGGTCTGCCTCCTCCTTGTTGTTTTGGGGTATGCCCTCATCTACCAAAATGTCCTGATGGGAATCGACCTTCTCTGGGTTCTTGTTGAATTGCCTTTGAGATTGAATCATAAAAGAAAACTGATATTTATTTATCTTCTATCTGCAATAATTCTTGGAGCAACATACGAAGGATATTTTACAACAGAGTCAATTCAAATCTGGAAATTTCCTGAGTTTGCTTACTTTCTTGAAAATGAATACCGCGCTTGGTTTTACTTCGAGGGGGAGGCCGACTTGCTGTTAAAAATTTACTTTACAAACGCGTTACTTGCTATTAATTTAGTTGATTATGATAAGTTATTTCTATTCCTTGAAATTCTCAGGCAAAAGCTTAAAGATACTCTTGGTCATCGTCCATTGCATGATTGGGTGTATTATTTGGAAACAGAAGACTATTCTTACTCTCAAGTGGTTTCAAAAATGGTCGAAGAAAAGTTATTATTGGTTCAGATCTTTACACCTGCTTTTAGTGCAATTGTAGGAAACACAGGGCCCAAAGAAGTGGAAGGCAAGTACCTCTGCAAAGCGATTGATTTAGCTGATCAACTTCAATTAAAATGGAAGTTTGATATTAGATTTAATCATTACTTGTCGCAAGAAATATACAGAAAGTTTCACTTTCTTCAGCAAAGTGGGATTCTAAGTCATATCACTGACTCCATTATCGAATTAAACAAGAAGGATTGGAAACCTCTGGGTTTTGAGGAAGTTGGAAGGAATTTAAAACCAGAAGCTGTTAGTATAAATTCGGCTCTTGGTATTACATGGATTGGGGTTATTATATCGGGTTTGTTAGCTTTGACATGGATGCTTTTGTGGGAAAGGAGAAGGTTAAGAAAAATAGAATGTGTCGTACACTAGCACTAGTGAAATTGAATAATCTAGCTGAGAGCCTAAAAGACTATGACAATTTCCAAATTCACCAATCACAAAAATATTTTCGCTTCAGACGAAAATTTAGTCCAAACGATTGCATAATTTTTAGCCGTCTCACCCGCACATTCAAACCAATCCTGACTGCAATTAAGAATTTCGGATTTGGAATGAGAGACTGCGCCATGTTTTTCGTAAAAGTTGCAAGAGTAGACCCAGAAAATCAGATTATATCACGGTTTTCTGGAAATGGATTATTCTTGACAAACAGAAGACCATTTCATGTCTGATGTAGTCGAAATGACCGTGAAAGAAAAGCTATTCTTATTACAATTTTTGTTGCCTTCGTTAAATGCTATTATAGCCTCAGGAACCAAGGAACTACCTCTGCAAGTCGGTCGATCTACTGCAGCATTTTAAAATGAGAAAATTTAAATATTCGTTTAGGACCAATCATTACAATCCTCAAAGAGCTTATCAAATGTCTCATGGGATGACTCAAGGTGGGATTCTTAGCCATATGGTGAACTCCATTGCGGAATCTAATAAGAAGGATTGGAAACCGCTGGGTTTTGAGAATGCTGGAAAGAACCTGAAGCCGGAAGCTGTTAGATTCCGCTTTAGGCATAACAGGCTTTGGGCATATAATATTGGGGTTGGTAGCTTTGGTATGGATGGTTATTAGGAAAAGGAGATCACGCATTTATACTCCCGTAGACATTGTTTCTGTGAGGGAAAAGCAGAAAGAAGTAAAAGCCAATAATTGTCAAATTTGTAAGAGCAAAAGAACTTCATTGGAGCAAGTCGAAAGGGAAACAAGAGGGTGTGATGATACAAGTTCGGAGGATGAGATTTCGACGGATAACAGCCAAAGGGATACAAACGAGTCTCAAACGGTTTTGCAGATAGTAGAAGCAGAAATAGCAATACACCGCGAGGAAGACATCTTTTAAAGAATGCACATAACCTTCTCATGAGCCATGATTTATCGAATAGCGCAAATGCAAATGAACAAAAATACTGACACATTTTTCATATTATTTATATAAGAATTTGATGCTATATTTTAATAATAATTACAACTAGATGTTAGCAGTAGCTACTAATAAAGCTTACAATTAAGCACGTAAATATAGTTAAATATTTGTATTTACATATTAGTATTAAATGCTTGTAAATTATGTAATTTAAGCTGGATTAATATTCAATATTAAAACAAATAAAAATATCCGTCTATAATTTTTATGAGTTTTTACTATTTTTGCAATTTGCCATTAACTGTTTTATCAATAATCTCATCATATTTAAGCAGCTAAAATTACAAAGCAGAATTATACTAATTGGCTAGGTTACTCAGCGTCGCTTGAATCTGACACATCTATTAGGGAAACGTCTTTCTCCGGATGGACTATAACCTCTACTTCCACTTGGGTTGCAATGCTTTCATAATTCTCGTCTTTTGATTTCCCCTGAGTGTTTCCTGTCTCCTCCATCTCAGCTGTCTCACTAGTATTATCATCTTCAATTCCGCCCTCACTATCTCTCCTCTTTGTAATCCCATTTCCTTTCCTCTCCTCTCCCACATCATCCAAGCCAAAGCCACAAACCCCAAAACAATATGCCCAACCCATGTAATGCCTAGAGCCGAATTTATTCTCACAGCTTCCGGCTTCATGCTCCTCCCAACTTCTTCAAAGCCCTGCGACTTCCAAGCCTTCTTATTTGACTCTATTACAGAGTCCGTAATATGACGTAGAATTCCGGCCTGAACCAATTCCTGTGCCTTCTCATATATTGCTTGAGACATGTAATGGTTCAGCCTAAAATCGTATTTCCAAATTACTTGAAATTCCTTCATGAAATCAATCTTATTGCAGAGGTACTTCCCATCCACCTCTTTTGTCCCTCTGCCCACCATTTTACTCAAAGTAGGCACGGTTAATTCAAACAAGATCAATTTATCCTCAACCATTTAGGGCACTACTTCGAGCTCTGAACGATTCATATTTTCTTCAATATGCATCCATTCCTGGAGTGAATGATGAGCCCACAACTCCACAAATTTCTTTCTTGAATGCTTTGGAATTGACCTTGCTGCCATATCGTAAAAGCTCATGGATGGCACTATCCGCAAGAACAGCTTAATCGAACCTAATACTTCACTGAATTGCTCCTCTTCCCCTTCCAAGTAAACCCAAAAATTATAGCCACTCTCAAGAAAGTAGTTGAACTCTGGAAACTTCCAGATTTGAATCGATTCTGTCGTAAAATACCCCTCGTATGTGCCATCAAGGATTAGAGCAGCAACAAGATAAGGCCATATCAGTTTCCGTGGATGATTAAACCTCAGAGGCAATTCAATCGGGAGCCAGAGGAGATCCATTCCCATCAGAATATTTTGGTAGATGAGCCCATACCCCAAAACGACAAGAAAGAGGCTGATCCAAACAGGCCAAGTGATTATTGTGATTATGCTGTAGTCAAAACTTGACATTTCCTTGGCATCCAAGCAAAATATTCCGCTTGTTGGTGCCTCATCATAATTCAAATAATATCCTCGTGCAATAGCTGGTATGAGAGGGACGTTCACATAACCGCTTTCCATTGCGATAGCGTTTAAAAACCAACCCTTTCCAATCATTTCAGAAGAAGGAATTGCAAACTCATTCCGCACAAATGTGAGATTGACAGACTCAGCGAGTGTTCCAGGTATGACGGCCTCAGGAGGAAAGCAGGAGCGGAGCTCTTCAGAATAGATTTTAGAAATACCAGCTTCCAAGAAACACTTGTCGGATGAAAACATTTCGATGACTGGACCCATGTCTGTGTGTCTTGCGTAGCCGTTTGAGTTGTATTTGTTTGAAATTGATTTGAGATTTTTGGCATTGGTTAATTCATGCAATTTAAGATTACCATCCGGGCAGAAATAGCAGTGGATGCCGACAATATGTGGCTCTTCCTCCGAGAAGAAAACGATTGCTGCATGAAACGGTCTTGCGTTTGTCATGAATAATCCATTTCCAGAAAATCGCGATATGATTCGATTATCTTCGCTGACTTTTGCCACTTTTACAAAAAACATGGCGTGGTCGCTCGTTCCAAATCCGGAATTATCAATTGCATCCAACGTCTGCTTGAATGTGTGGGTGAGAAGGATAAAAATTATACAATCATTTGGACTTAATTTTCGTGTAAAGCGAAAATATTTTTCGGCGTGATGAATCTTGAAATTATCTTCAACTAGATGGTTCCCAGCTACATTCAAGAGCAATCCAAAGTTGCTAGTTGGCTCGTCTTTATCGTATGCAAATTTTATTTCGTAATGATGATATATTGTAAATGTTTTCAAGTGCAAAGCGAAATGATTTTTGGAGGTGAAAGCGCTTTCTGTTAATCCCTGAATTCTGCCTTCAGTTCCCACAATGTTAATAAAACATTTTGGTTGAAATGCAAATGGAAATTCCAGCCCAAATACTAGTTTGATGGTGCAACTTAAACTACATAAAATAAGAAAATGTAGCGTCAAAGGGACGTTCATTTTTGGGACTTTCTTGGAGATATTATAGAAGAAAAGGGTATAAATGAACTACTTTTTAAAAATCTTCCATTCGCTGCCCAATTTAATTAGAAGATGGATCATTCAGGTAGTTTCAAAAAACATTTTTGCACTTCAAACTATCAGTAGATATTCAAGCAATGTTAAACTCTACTTATGGCATTTGGTTTAATAATTATTTCCAGGTACTCGTTTACAAAAATTATATCTTGGATTTTGGATAGATTTTACCTTGACCACTTTCCATTAGTTTATTAACAGCATAGATATCATAAAATCAATTTTCTTGACAGTTTAAGCAGAGTATAAAAATGCTATATAAAAATCTGATCTAAGATTACTCAAGATTAAATTTTGTCCTCAAATATGTTTTAAATGCACTGAAAAAATCTCACTTTGATTTTTCTAATCTATCCAAAATTCTGCTTTTCGCTAATGCAACTACTGAAAACACCTTTTAAGATGGATAAGCACGCCTTCCTGAGTATAATATCAATCAAGCTACACCAACACATCCAACAAGACCAAGAATATTCTCTAAAATGTGACAAATGTGACAAACGGTTTATTACCTCAAAACAACTCAAAGCTCACAAGAAAAATTTGCATTTAGAAACAAAAAACATCCTTTCGTGTTTGTCTTGCGGGAAACAATTTTCGAAATTTTCCAACTTGGTTCGATTTAGTCCTAATTACAATTCTCTAACTTTGTATGGTTTATTCAACTTTTAATATTATTCGGGACAATTTATTTCATGTAATTGTAAAAAAATTGAACAGAAAAAAATCTATTAGAACAGGATATTAAGAAGAGTATTTTTTTTATCAAGATTGACACTTTCCCTTAATTCGTTGTAGATATTAATCATTATCAGTCTGAATGGATTTGCTCTTCATACTTTCTCTTCTCTCCTACTTTTTCATAACGGCGCAAATCTCGCTGGCATAAGGAATGAACAGTTTCAATTTCCAGAATCTTCAGTTTCGGAAACTCACTCCAAATATTAGACTCCCAAGCGTTATCCAATTCTACGTTAAACTTTATCCCCTTATTCATTCTTGAAAGTCTAACTCTCGAATCAAAATCACTATCTCCACTCTCAAACGCAAACTCAAGCACAATTCTCAACTCTTCCAGAAAGATATGGGGACGAAGGAAATCAATAGAAGCCAAGTTTGTCATAGATATCCACAACTTCTTCAACTTTGCAAGTTTTAACTCCTTCCAGCTCTGTTCCTTTGCCCAAGTTTCATTCCCAAAGTATGCTGGCCGCCCAGCAGGAAGTCCTAAAGAAAGTTGTTCCAACGCTGGGAATTTTTCTTCCAGAATATCCCACATCATTCTCAATTTTGTCCATTCTTTGAACCCATCATTTTCTTTATTAAGCTGTGTAATTGAAAGTATCTTGATGTTTTGGAAAGGTTCTGTGCTTCTCAGATATAACAAATCATTAAACTCCATACTAAAATACGCTTTTTCCAAATTATCCCGATTAATTCGCACTAGAAAATTCTCCAATTGTTTACCGCATAATATCCCAATCCTTTTCAATCCTTTTAATTTCCCAAAAAGTTTATTAAAAACAATGGATGGGACAGAGCTCACGTTTAGAAAAACTAGCTGGCTCATTTCCGGTTGAAGTAGTTCCACATCCTCAATTTCCTTCGTCTCTGAATCATTCAATGGAATAAATGCATATTCCAAGTAATAATCCATCTCAAGTTTTTTCAACGCTGGCATCAACCTCATCCATTTTGCAATCCGGCCACAAGTTTCCGCATCCAATCTTTTAGCTATCATTACAAAACAGTGCCAAATATGTTGGCCGTATCTCTCCAGAAGGGCTTCCACTGCACTTGTATATCTCTCGACCTCTCCACCTCTCAAATATGACATTGATGGTGCGTAGAGAAAGACATTTCTTGAGAAGAATGGATTCTTCTCAGGTGGATGGGTAATGGAGAAGGTTTGTAGATCGATTTCCAGTTTTTCAATACTCCGATAATAGAACCTCTTGTCGGGTACCCAGTTACTTGTGAGTGGAACAGTCGGCGCTCGTTCAGGCCAATCAGTATTCACAACCCAGTTATTTTCATGACATTGAAAATAGTTTTGAATTGCTCTATCCCACTCGTGACAGACGAGTCGGTAGTTTCCAGAATTTAGGAGAGTTGTGCCGAGCTCATTTTTATCCGCAATTCTGCCCATTTCCTGGAAAACTTGATCAAAGAGAAATTCAGTCCGGTTGGACTTGAAGAGTTCATACCATTTTATGTGAGCATTCATAAAATTATGCTTATCAGTAGAGTTGTCCAACTTGCTAAAGATTTTCACGTACATCTAAAAAATAAATTCAACATTAAAATAACCAATTTATTTAAATTATAATCAAAATTATACCTCTTTTGGCATGATAATAAATGGATTGAAAGTCACTGTTTGGATTGATTGAATCTCCTTTTCAACCTCTTGCGGAGATTTTTCACCTCCATCTCTTGAAATTTCTTCCATATTTTACAATTAGGAGTACTTGGATTTTTTTATAAATTTTATTATTTATTGCTTAAGTGTTGTCAACCTGAAAAGTCTTTTAAACTCTTTTTGCTTGGCTGAAGCGAAATTGTGGAGCAAAATGAAAATGATTTGACTTGTCAGGACTTAATATTCAGGGGGCTGAGAACGATTGTAGAAATTACCAAGTCTTTCACATTGCAGCGAATAGAAAAGCAAAATCCTCCACTATTTTAGTTAAGATTAAGAAACGAGGGTTTTCAGCAAAACATTTCAGGTCCCTTTTACTTAATGGAATATGGAATTAGTTGGGCTTTTACATTACCCTGCAATTCCTAATGCTTTTCTAACATAGCTTAATGTGGCTAAGCCACTTGAAATAAAAACTTAATCTTTACCTTTCAACTTTTTTCACAGAATATTTTCTTTGAAATTGAAGAAAAGGGTTGAGATCTTTCCTTTTCATAAATGCGCTTACAAGACAGGTTCAAATACAAATCGAAGAATATCTTCTCAAGTGGCGAAAGCTTCTCTTCTCAAGAGAAGTCACTAGATTTTGTCACTTACATGAACACTGAGCTATTTTGTAAAGTTTTCTTCAAAATGCAAAGTAAAAATACTGTCTTGCAGTAGTAATCGACATTACCTTAACCACACTCAGGAATCCCACTGGCAGTTTTGCTTTGAAAAGTAATTAATTTCTTAATCATTAAATAAGCTTTGTATAATTTAAATTAACTCCTAAAATTAATTCCCAATTCAAGGAATGGAATGCCTATTTTGTAATCGGAAGTATCTAAGCAAACAGGGACTAGAAAATCATTATAGGAAACATATCCAAGAGCACCCACATTTTTGTCCAAAATGTCCACGAGAGCTGGCTACAAAACGTAATTTAAAATATCATTTGGATACCCACAAACCGCCAGAGGAAAGAGGGATGGAATGTCATCTTTGTAGAAAACGGCTCTTGACAAAGAATGGATTCAAAGATCACGTAAAATCTCATGACGGAAAGGCAAATTTTGAATGTCCCAAATGCGGAAAGAAGTTTAGTATAAAATCATCCGTAAGTCGTCATCTGAATACGATGCATTCGACAAAGCGTCAGCATTTCCAGTGCGACAAATGTCCAAAGAGTTTCCTGAGTAAAAGGAATTTCGAAGAGCACCAACTCATCCACCAACAGCAAAAATACTCTATTACATGTGACAAGTGTAACACACGTTTCAAAACCTTAAAACAACTGAAAAATCACAAGCGGGATTTTCATTTAGATAAAAGAAACATATTTTCATGCTTATTTTGCGAAAAACAATATCCAAAATTTTCCAAATTACTTATCCATTCAACCAGCCACACATTTGAACGCCCATATTTTTGCAGACGCTGCTCCGTGGAATTTAGGGAATCTGCAAAGCTTCGTCGCCATTTTAAAATAGCTCATTCAAAAGTCAGGGAACAGTTCACGTGTGATATGTGCCCCAGGTTATTTTTAAGCAAGCAGGGCCTTGACAACCACATTAGGGGGCACATTGGAGAACTTCATTACAAGTGTCCGGATTCCGGCTGTGGAATGCAGTTTGTCGCATATAACCAGATGAGACATCATTTGCTAAAATTTCATTTGGGAAAACAATTCTCTTGTGAAGTTTGTAAGAGGAAATTTCTTACAAAGACAAACTTAAAGCTACACGCAGTTGTTCACGTTAACATCCAAAATTTTCATTGCAACGAGTGCAATTCATCTTTCAAACGAATGGGAGATCTTAATAGGCATATACAAACCGTGCATACTACTTAATTAAATTTTTGTTAAGCGAAATTATGAAATGTAGTATATTCAAAAATAATTGTAAATTGCTAATAATAAATTGTATATGTGATTTTGTAACAGTACTAATTAAATCCTAAGCAAATTTACATATTGAACATAAATATTTGGTAAATATATTTTAAAGTCATGAACTGTTCACTCATTCATTTATTCATTATTCACTGCTTCATGATGAAACCTTCATCCAATTCACATTCTTGTTGGGAATAACTTACGTCATGACGTTTTAAAAGAATTTTTCCCTAACTATTTCTACTTTACTAAAATGGGATTGGAAAGCCAATGCAAATGAATTTGACTTGGGATTAAGATAAGGTCAAAAAGGTTTTGTAAAAAAGTACCTGAAAACTTGAAACCAATTGAAATTATTTATCTCATTATGAGCTTCTCATATTACAATATTTTTTAGGATATTAACAAGCTGAGGGTACTTCACAAAATATTTACTTCCCTAGAATTTTAGTACTTATCTTTGAAAATAATGAGAATACCTTTTAAGTTGGATAAATCAGAACTAAAATTTATGCTTCCCTTTCAGCTCTTTCCATGGAATATTTTCACTAATATTTAAACTGAAGTAAAGGGTTTAGAACTTTTCTTATTAGAAGCAAACTAACAAAACTGGTTTAATCTGCAAACCTAAAAATGCTTAAAGTTATGAAAAAGGATTGAGACAGCTCAAAACTATTTTAATCTAAAAATATGGGTATAATGGAGGACTCTTGCGAAGGCTGTAGTTCCCTTAAGTCTTCTCTTACTCCGTCCGCATTATCAGAGTTACACTCACGAATTAAGGCGGCAGCTTCAATGCACTCACTTGTAATTAATTTCTAATTTATTTAATACTAAATTATTATAATTTTGTCTAATTTTTATCTTTAAATTAATTTCCCAGCTTCTTCTTCAAGAATGGCTTGTCTCTTTTGTAATCACAAGTTTCAAGGCAGTTACGCCTTAGAAGAACATTGCAGGAAACATACATTTGAGCGTCCATATCTTTGCTCGAGATGTCCACAGGAATTAGGTTCAAAACGTTCTCTAAATCGTCACGTGGAGACGCACAAACCACTCCATAAAAAGAAAATGGAATGTACTGTTTGTGGAAAAATATTTTTGACAAAAACATACTTCAAATTCTACATGGATTATCATGAAAGAAAAGAGACGACTTGAGTGAAAAATCTGTGGGAAAAAATGTGCAAACCCTTCAAGCCTAAAGAGGCATGAAGATTCGCACAAAACCTGGAAAGCATTTGTTTGCAAAAATTGCCACAAGGCGTTTAACTCCCAAGGACATCTAAAACAGCATGAGGAGGCTGTGCATGGAAAGAAGCAATATGAATGTCATAAGTGTGAAAGAAAGTTTGCCTTAAAAGGCAACTTAAACCACCATCTAAAACTACATGATGTTCACCGTCAGCTCTTCCAATGCGACAAATGTCCTAAGAATTTCCTTAAAAAAGACTCATACTACGAGCACCTTAAGATCCATCAAGGTCAAGAGTTTTCCTTCAAATGTGACAAGTATATGATCATTAACTAACTAGCTTAATGACTAAAGTGAAGAGGTTCGAGAACGAGCAGTTAAAGATAACGATTCATTTATTAACTAACTACGATTAGTGATAAGACAGAGATGTCTAACGATTAGAGTCAAATTAGATTAGAATAGAATTAGAGTGACTTGATACGAGACTTGATCTGATGAGAAAGTGACGAGACGAGGTGAGGTTGACCACGCGACACTTGTTTACATCGGTTGCAATGACGACGGGAAAGATGAGTGAGTGATCACGCCACAAACAAGTGTAACAAGCGGTTTATTACTTCGAGACAACTGAATTCTCACAAAAGGCATTCTCACTTGGAGGCTAGAAACATTTGCTCTTGCATATTTTGTGATAAACAGTTCCCACAACTTTCAAAACTAGAAGTCCATTTAGCTATCCACACCCTCGAACGACCTAATTTTTGCAGACGCTGCCCCGCTACATTTAGAAAACCGTTTGCACTTAATCTTCATAACAAGACTGTGCATCTCAAGCGCAAGGAGGAGTTCAATTGTCAATTATGCCCCATATCGTTAACATCTAAAGAAGCTCTCTACACCCATATTAGGGAGCATGTGGGAGAACTCCCATTCAAGTGTCAAAGTCCCGGCTGTGGAAAACAATTTGTCTCTTATCTTCAGCAAAAACACCATTTCCAAAGGGCTCATGTTGGAAAGAAATTTATATGCACATTTTGTCCCAAACGGTTTTTAACAAGGAAAGAGTTGAGAAATCATGCAATTGTTCACACAGTCATAAGAGATCATCATTGCAACGAATGTAATTCATCTTTCAAACGAATGAGAGATCTTAATAAGCATAAACGTTGCATGCACGCTTAAAGTGGCTACAAATATTAGCAAGTGGAGTTTCCTGTTTTAGCCAAGTTTGCCTCACACAAAATTTAAAGCAAATTTAAAATTTAATCCAAATTATCTTTGTGTAACTTTGTACATTGTAAATTTCTCTTGAATATTTAAAACTTTTAACGTAATTCATTTTTCTACATAAATAATTCATTAAATAATTTTAGAAAACTGTAAACCGTGAAATTTTTATTTAATTAAATAGTCTGTTTTATTCAATTATCATTATTATTCGGAACAAATTGTTTGATTCAATTTTAAGAGCATTTCTTTTTGCCTATTTCCTTTAACTAAGAAATTAACTCAAGCAAACAGATTTGACTTTTGAGATTTGAGCAAAAAATAATTGCATGTAAAAAATACCTTATGATTATCTTTAAAGTCACCTGAAAGGCATGACGAGAATGAGGCTTATCTCATTTCATTTCATGTTTGATTAATTTGCTATTTGATAAGAGAGGAATATAGGCAAACAAAATCTTTATTCTGTTTGACAAATATTTACGTTTCACAACAGCGAAAGCGAAGTGATGCATGCAAAATTTATAATAGCTCATATCATACAATCTCTTTATTTCATGTTGTAAGAGCAAACTTTAGATAACCTTATCAGTACTTACCAAACCGATTGAAATTACTGCGCAGTTTTTACTTGATAATTTAAACAATTGCAACACAAGCAACTCTCGCAAGCATTCAGCATTTAGATTCTAAGAAATTGATTAAAATAATTGGAGCAACCATTTTGGAAAAACTTTGAAAATAAATTGAAAAATGAACAGACTCCTAATTGTGGGAAGTGATGGTAACAAATTCATATTGAAGTTGACGCTTGAAACAATGTAAATTTTAATTTTACTACATTTTTCAGATTGTCCCGTCCTCAAAGTTCATTCAATTCTTCGTTTTTCTACTTCTTTCCACCTTTTCCGTGAGAAATGGAGTGATGTTGCGCGCTCTCTTAATATTCCTGGAGACAAAATTGGAGAAATTAAGCAGGAGCTTTTGTTGAGCAAGATGGGATTGAGCGACGCTCTCAAACAAATTCTAGATTTGTGGGTTGCAGGAAAAGGCGACACTGCTTCTTTGGACGAGCTTCTTCAATCATTGGAAAGAAATGGATTCGTTGATTGTGCTCGTACTAATTATTAATAAAATTTTAACAAACAAATTAATTACTTGATACAAAATCTATTAATTTTAGAACGGCTGAGGAATGAGTTTCAATTCTACTCTGACAAGACCAAAAAGTACGTTTGTATTCCAAGAGCCTTGGAAGCTGTGCTTAACTCAAATGATTTTCCATCCGGTTTAATAATTCTGACAACTCTTGACGTCACCATTACAATGGAGAAAATCCGAGTAAATTTACCAAATCGTGAAATATTTCCAAATTATGAGCTTCTCCTAAATTTCGTTTGTGCTGGAAACAAATGGAGTATTATCGTAGTGACTGATGACGACCCAAGCACGTTGCCAAATTTGCTTGAAAACATGTCTTCAAATAAACCATTTGACCAAATTGGAAAGATAATTTTTGTAACTGATAAGGCGGAAGAAAAGGTTATGCATAGAAGTATACCTGATTATATCAAAGTAATATCTGACGCGATGGAATGGAATGATCTTAACCTTCAAGCAAAGCATGAGGTAAGAAAACGAGCGGAG